>APFE030836172.1:23592-51769 GCA_000404065.3 Pinus taeda | reverse complement strand
ACTAGCCTAATCTTATGACATTCTGGTCACTTCATTTGACATAGAGCCCAGATCGCCATAATAATGCAAGAGAAGACATGAAAGAAATATTGAAGGTTGATAACAAAAAACACAGTTTTCTTTCAGCAAGTAGGAACAAGAAGTTTGAGAAAAAGGTTGTTGATCTGACACGAAAATGAGATTCACTTGCAATCATATTTTTTGTTGCTAAAATAGCAAGGTATAATTCATTTATTACAGAAAGCAATGGCACCACACCAAAGGAGCATTGGAAAATGTTTTCAGTTGAAAAGGAGGATAAAGCAAATGTGGCAACATACTTCAGGCAGTCTGAGCCTATTACTTACATCAATGCTCCACTGGTTGGCGCCCTTGGATTTTTCCGTGGTCATCCTTCCCAGCAAGCATGTGAAAATTAATGTGTACCAAATTCCTCTCACATAATTGAATATATTTGTACTCAAAATCTCACCCCAATGAAAAGCCCAAATAAACTATGCACTTGGCAAAGTGCACAGGCAGGCACAGTGGATGCAGGAAGCTTGCAATGGCAGTGGTAATGGATTATCTGATTTTCATGGCCTCCATGGCTAAGTGGGTAGTACACAATCAAGCACACTGGATGCAGGAGCTTGAGTTTGCAATTGTAATGGCGGTGGTTTATTGTATTTTTTCAACTAAAAAAAATGTGTATGGAGCAATTTTCAGATATATATAATTTTGCTTGAGATTGGACCGTGTTTGGAGCAATTTTCAGATATATATAATTTTGTTTGAAATTGGACCTCCCTACTTAACTATTATCCATTAAACCATGTCCTAAAAACTATTGAAGATGTCTGAATGGCTAAGTGGTTCGTTATAAATCTGGTAACTGATTACGATGCAATGGGAAAACACCTTCAACGTCACTCGAACCTACACCCAAATGGAGATGTTGAATGTATCTGTTCAGCCAGACGATGGGAGCTGCCAATGCAGACAATTTGTAGAAGCACTAGGTGGGATTCGTATGCATTGGCCTTCTTGGCGCCCGCCAAAATGGTGGATGTCATTGTTCACAGAGTATAATTTACCTTACGCCTGGGGCACAACTTGCTGGGATTCAACACCGCAAGCGGACCTGCAAGGTGAGTGAGCACTGTGAGCAGGAGAAATGAATGCTCGAGGGGGTTGCAAAGGACCTGTTCCGGTTGTGAAAATGGAGAAAATGAATGTTTGGTGCGAGGGATCATTTGAAATTGCGCGAGTGTTGGTTGCCAGCACAGCGGGTGCCAACTTGGAAGTGGTGGGTCACCCGTTCTCGGAAAAAATTATGGTGAAGCTCCCGGAGAAATGATGGATGGCATGGGCATGTATGTATGGTGAGGCCACTATCAGGTGCATTAAAGGCGCAATAGCACGCTAGTTAGCTCTTGCCATGGTCCTTGTCTTTTCTTTATCTTTGTTTTCTATCTTTCAACATGGGACAAAGAAGCATTAATTTGTTTTCATTATAGCATGGTCTTTTCCTTTTTTTTATCTCTTTTTTTGTCTTTCAACAATTGTCAAAGAAACATTAATTAGTGTGATATGATAGAAGCATTAATTAGTGTTATATGACATATGACTCATGATTTGTAAGGCTAGGAAGCATGTATTGGATATAGCATGGTCCTTGTTTTTTGTTGATTTTTTTTTTTTTTTTTCAACAATTGTCAAAGAAGCGTTAATTAGTGTTATATGTTATCCATTTCTATCAATTGCCTTACATAGTGTTATATGTTATCTATTGCCTTACGGCGTTTTCTTTGCAACGTCTAGTGCAAATGCTAGTTTAACTATTGATCTTAGTCTAGGTCTAAGTGCAAAGAGTTTGATTGGATAAAATGATGTGTTTGTTGGCTCTAATGAAAAAGGAAGATCTTGGGTGCAGGGAATGAGGCTAAGTCTTGCAAAGGTCTCAATGGGGCAAGGTAGGAAACTAAATTTGGCACTTTTAATCAGATGAGATGGAGGGATTAGACAGAGGAGGATTTGAAGAGGGCAAGAGAAACCATGGATCCTCTCCAAACAGCTGAAAACATCAAGGAACTAAAGCAAACCTCAAGTAGAGCACTGCAATTTCAATGGGTTCTACTTTCACTCTCGTTTGATTTAGCTAAGAAGAAATAAGAGAGAAAATGACATATATAACACATAAGTAAATGCACAAATACATAAGAAATTACTGTACCAAAACAAAATGCCACATGGATCCCAACGAGTGCTACAAATCCTGGTCCAATTCCTTAGCCAACATGATGATATGAGTGTACAATGAAGCTCCTTGCTTTCTCAAGAGTCCAACCATGCTAATGACTGAAAAATTACATAATATAGACAAACCATAGCACATCCTAGCCTATAGGGGTAGAGCTCACATTTTTAGGAGCTGTTCCAACCAATTCTAAACTAAGAACTAGAAATCAGGCAATGGAACAGCACGTCCCTAGAAACAAGGGAACTGATTCATCCAGTTTCAAACAACATTTTAACTAATGAATCTACCTCCATAAGTGAAAATTTGACATATTTACATCATGATCCATCAATGTACATTAAATTACATCACAATTTTGACATTAAGAAAGTAAAAAAGTCAAACTAGCCAAAGCTGGGCGAAAAACGGAGCAATATTTGGTCAAACTGGCAAAATTTCCTCTATGCACCACGCCTGATTCTCTATCTGTAGCGCCTATTTATACCCACTTTTGGAGGCCTTCCTAGTGTCCAAATTAGCTCCAAGTGTGCTTGTTGGAAATTTTTTCCTATCTACTTTCGAACCCAACTAGAAATTTTCAATTTTGCCTCCATTTGCCCCTCCAAAATTCTGTTCTCCCAGCACTGCGTCCTATGTGTCAAAATAGGGGCAGTAAGGTCATTTTTTGAGTGTTTTTTACCTTTTTGAGGGATCAAAACCTACCCAAATTTCTTGGCCATTGGTAGGAAAGCATATTTTTCCATGCCAAATCCACAAATGCTAAGTTTTTGTGCTTTGGAGGCTCCTAGCAAAAGCGAGCGCCACGTGGCGCGACGCATAGGGCAAAAACTCCTGTTTTTTGTGCCAAAAATTCAAAAAGAATGCCTCAAATATTTTCAAAATTTGGGCTGAGTCTTCTCCATCAAGCATGTTATTGGGCCAAGGAAGCCTCAACTAATATCTGAAGTCGATCATGCTCCTTTCACCTCTTTGATGCCCTCTTCAAGTTTTCCTTTAAGCTCCTGATTCTCGCCTTGTAAACTTTGTTTCTCGCCATATAATGATATGCCATATGTCTCAACAATGCCTTCTCCTTGTTAGCCTTCTCCATCAACCTTTATAAGTGGATATTGACTCTCTCGAGCCAAGACTCCCGATCGACATTGATCTCTTGCTCAAGTGAAGTGAATTCCACCCTCCTCCTTTGGGCAGCTTGGTGATTCTCCCGAATGTTTTGCAACTCCATAATCACTTGCTGATGTTCAAGCTACTTATTCCTTTGCTCTAGGTACTTTATAACCCACTTAGCCCTCTCCAAGTTGAGGGATAAGGCATTGATGTCCGCCTGCTGTTCTTGGTTGATTTCTTTGAGATTTTTGCTTTGCGGGCCCACATCTGTATCATCACCCTCAATGAGAATAAAGTCCCACTCACCTGAAGGCCCCTCATCCTATAATTGCCTCTTTCCTTTGTCCTAAACCTGTGGTGATGATGATGGAAGCGAGACCCCTTCCACCCTGGGTGGAGATAATACTCGCTTTGCTGCTGCGAACAACCATCTAGCGCCCTTCTGATAAGTGATGAACACTGGCATACTAGCGGTCTGTGTCTCATGAACCTCATGCTGGTAAGAAGGTCCACCTATCTCATGCAAAACCTCTGAAGGTCTCTAAGGAGCTGTGAAAAACTCATGAGAAATGAAGTCCTCCCAAGTGATGCCATGCAAGCCAACCTAATGGATGACCACAATTTTAATGAGAGCAAAATGATATATACTGTTGAACTGCTGCTGAGGAGTCTTGTGTTGCACTAGGGTGGTCATCTTTTCAATATTTTGGCACATGAAGTAATGGATGCTTATCATCCTCACCTTGGTAAAATGCATCAGCTGACGGATATGATAAGCATATAAACGGGAGAACCGGCCCTCATAGCTGAAATACCTCATTATCAATTTCATCAAAGGAGCATGAGAATCTTTGAGGTACCGAAAAGGAAACACCCTTCTAAGTTGTCTCAAATAGCCAGGCTTGATGTATGGTTCATAATATTGCCGGTATATTTGCTGCCTCTTGTTCCATTGCTCTCCAATGTTGGGAATATTGGTTTCTAGTGAAATAGATTCTAGTGTTAAAGTGAATGTGACACTAGCTACAGTGGCTTGACCATCATGTAAATGAAGCACAAACAAACGAGCCAACTCATGGTGAAACTGAATGCTAGCAACCTTCTCACAAAATTCATAGCAGGACTGGTGCTGAAAACAAGAGATGGTAAGAGGGCAGGCCTATAATTCAGCAAGAGAGGTTGGTTCTTCTCGAATATGCTTGCCACCTCTATGAGGCCTCCTGGGTGCATGTACCTATGTAGGTAATTTGTTGTGTGTCTCCTCTTCATAATCATATGAGGGATCAGATTCCATCTTTGCTGGTGGGTGAGTTGTCTTGAAACTGTCTTGATGAGTTAGGTGATTTGTGATGTTTCTGATTTCTGCCACCAAGGGAAAAAATGATATGAGGGATTGTGGAGGGAGGAAACAATGAGAGATTTTAGGGATTGTTGGGAAAGGGTTTAGTTAAGGGAGCAGGGAGCTAGGGATTAATTTGGGAGTTTTTGGTACAGGACTAGGGTTTGGTAATTTGGGAAATGGGAATTGGGGTAGGAATAGATGATGTTTTAGGAATGTGTGAAATTAGGGAATAGGGAAATCAGGGAAAATGAGTGAGGTAGGGTTTGATTTTCTTATCCAACCACCATAAAACAACCACCAAAATTGGATGAAAAGCAGTGATAGAGGCTCAACCTACGTTCACAAATGATGATCCACGCGTTTTGGGTGATTTGGAATGAATGGTTGAAGGTTTCGGGCTTGTCGGTTGTATGCACCGCACATCAAACCCAATGCATCGTGCCCTGTGTGTGCGTCGTGCCCGTGTAAATTTGAACTGGAGATCGCAACCCTATGCGCCACGCCACCTACCCAGTGCGTCGTGCCTCTGTCTTGGGGTGATTTTTCACCAACTTTGTCTTACTTGCTCACCAACACGACTTTGCTTTGCCCAACTTTGTTTTTGAAATGCAAATGAGCCTTTTAATGGAAAAATGACTTATATACAAGGAGCTTTTAATATTTTGGTTTATAAAACCCACTTTCATAATGTTTGGAATTTGACTTTATTTTTTAACTCTGTTTTTGAGCCTTTTCGCTTTATTTGAGCTTTGATGAAATGAATGACTTGTGTTTGGTTTTCTTTGCAAGGGGTTGGAGCTACTAGGGCTAGGGAAAGTGACCAGGGTTACCGATGAAATGATTTACATATGAAGAAAATAAAATTACATGAATTTGTACAATAAAAATTAAAATACTCTGTTTTTCCTGAAAACAGAGTTTTGAGGAAAGACACATCTATGAACTCTTGATTACAAAATTTATTAATGCTGGAAACTCCTCATGTGCCTGTTGGTTGTTATTGGACATTTTGAAACCCTTTTTGATGAAACCCTAATGAAACCCTAGACCTAATGACAATGAAACCCTAAAAGACTTTTGCAATCTTAAAGACAAAAAGGTGACTGAATATGATTTTTGATGAATAAAAATGGGCCAGTAGGTACAGGACATGAGGGAAAAAGTAGGAAAAACCACTACCATTAGATGATCCATGCACCTAATGGAATGCAGCTGACTGGGCAGGACACCTACTATGCAATGCAACAAGAGGAATTGATCTCTGACGGAGGAATGAAGATACCGACACTAACATTGGATCCAATGGGGATGGTAGCTCCTTGGAGGTGCCAAGAACTACAGATCTCTGGGAAAGCATGCAATGCATTCATCCATTGGGCTATGGAGTCAATAACTTTGACAAACAGAAACCAAACTCTTCACTCAATGACTCAATTTCAGGACTGAATGTGACTCAAAATTGACTCATTTTCAAGACTGAAATTGACTGAAAAACCTGACTGTAGCAAACCAAACCAAAACTGAAATCAAACCTTAGCTTTATAGCCTCCACCTCGGGCCCCAAATTGAAGCATGAAAACATTACACACTTGCAATGGAATTTAAACAAACCGGTATGTACAATGATGAATAGGATAGCAAAAAACATTTCACAAATAATATTGTTTGAGGAGCTGACCGTTGACCGGCCCACTAGGATAATCATCACCATTTAGCTCTTGCAAAAGGAAAGCATTTTGGCCCCGATATGCAGCAATCTTGTACGGTCCTTTCCAAAGATTTTCAAATTTTCCATGTTTACCTTTCTCTTCGTTCCTTGCATCCCATTTTAGCACTATGTCTCCTATTTCAAACCTATCCGCCTTTGCTTTTCAGTCATATATTTTCTTGATTCTTTCTTGCAACTTGAAAGTGTTTTGAAATACCTCCTCTCTAGTTTGTTGCAAATGAATCATTTGATTGATCCTCTGTTGCAAACCATCATCTTCGCTGCTCGCTTCTTGCAGAATTTTGACCATCGGGACTGCCAAAGAGGTCGAGAAGACTGTGTCAACACCGTATACCAACTCAAAAGGAGACATGCCTATAGATTTCTTTTGACTTACCCTATCTGCCCAAAGTGCATTGACCAGCTTTTTGTGCCAACTTTTCTTGTTAGTTTCCAACAGCTTTTTGATAATGTTGACAAGAGATTTATTTGAGGATTCCACCAATCCATTGCCTTGTGGGTAATATGCAATCGAATGCCCCAAAGTGATTTGATACTTATGACAAAAATCAATTATTCTTTTCGATTTGAAGGTTGTTGCATTGTCAGTGATCAACTTATTTGGACATCCAAAACGAGACAAAATGTTGTTTTCAAGAAATAAGATAATTACCGAATCAGTGGCCTCCCTTGAAGGAATCACCTCAATCCATTTGGTGAAATAATCCATCATTGTGAGGATCCATTTATGTTGCACTGAAGAAGAAGGATGAATTTCACCGATGAAATCCAAACCCCACTGCATCAATGGGCTTGAGTGGTAAAGGCTGCAACTTCCTCTTACCTTGAAAAATTTGACACTCGTGACAGCTAGCCACTATTTTGTACACATCAGCAAAAAGAGTTGGCCAATAATACCCCGCTCTCAAGATTTTATTGGCTGTTGTCTTCCAGAAAAGATGGCCCCCGCAATCTCCTTTGTGAAAGTCTTCTGTCACCTGTTTTGCCTCTTCTTCCACTAAACAATTAAGCAAGACACCACCGGAGTCTTTCCAATAAAATGCACCATTCATAATACAAAATTTTGCAACTTTAAATTTCAGTGTCCTACTCTTGTTCTTAGCCGTTCTGGGTGTTGATGATAGATTTTGGAGTACATAAATAATGTCCGAATACCAAGGAGAAAGAAGGAAAATTTCTGATACCTGAGCGGGCTGATTCTCTTTATCTTCCTTGGACATAGCAGCAATTAGATTAATGTCTAGGACGTGCAGATTTGACTCAGCCGTTATTTTAGCCAGTCCCTGTCCTTTAATGAGCTTTGTCAGTTTGAATTCCACGTCATACTCCAACAAGGCAGCAATCCATTTGCCTCTTCTCCCCTTCGGATCTGTTTGCACTAAGACATCCTTAATAGCAGCATTAGGGACATAAGCAAGGATGTGAGAATGCAAAATATAAACACAAAAATCTTTCAATGCCTTTACCAAAGCAAGGGCCTATTTTTCAATAATATTGTACTTCAATGCCGCATCCCTTATGGTTCTGCTGAAAAATGCGATTGGCTTCTCGAGCTGGTCTCTTTTCTGCATCAAGACCATTGCCATAATATGATCTGAGGCAAATGAAAACAAAATAAAATCCTGAGTATAGTCTGGGATGA
Organism: Pinus taeda; assembly: GCA_000404065.3. Lineage (NCBI taxonomy): Eukaryota > Viridiplantae > Streptophyta > Pinopsida > Pinales > Pinaceae > Pinus > Pinus taeda. Next base: position 43,707 of record APFE030836172.1, on the reverse strand, counting down.
TCAAAACCAAAGCTGAAGAAAGAGCTAATTTCACTAAATTGAAGGACTTAACCGCTTCCTCAGTCCACCTTACTCACTATCTTTTTTGAGCATGTTCGTGATTTCCCTTAAGTGTTCTGCAAGATTGGGCACAAAGCGACATAAGAAATTTATCTTACCATTGAAGGATTGGATTTCTTTCTTACTTCATGGAAAATCAATCTTTTGAATGGCCTCCACCCAAGTTGGATCGATGCGGATGCCTTCCTTTGAGATAATATGCCCAAGAAGCTTGCTTTCATCCATAGCAAACAAACTTTTCTTTAGATTGAGTGAGATGCCATACTTCCTACATCGCTGAAATACAATCTTCAAATGCTAACGGTGCTCTTCATTTGAATTAGAAAAAACAGTTAAGTCATCAAGATGAACCACTAGAAAGACATCTTTTTCATTGGAAAATGTGATATCCATCGCCCGCTGAAAGGTTGCACCAACATTTTTCAATCCGAAAGGCATCTTTGCATAGTGAAAGGTTCCCCACAGAGTGGTGAACGTTGTTTTGTCTCGATCATCCTCATGGACCAGAATTTGGTTATAACCCGAATAACCATCGAGTAGTGACATCCGGGATGCTCCAACTACTCTCTAAAGTATGTGATCCATCTTGGGCAATGGATAGTTTTCCTTCAAAGAAACTTTGTTCAGATTTCTAAAATCAATACATAACCGAATCTCACCTGTTTTCTTGTGCACGAGCACCAAGTTTGAAATCCAATCTGAAAATCTTATGGGGACTATGATACTGGTTTTGTATAACCGATTCACTTCCTTCTCAATTGAGGGCAGCAGCTTTGGATTTATCCTTCTTAGCTTCTGACAAAAAGGATTTTGATTTGGCTTGATCGAGATGACATGCTGAATTATACTTGTATCATATGACTTCAAATATGAATAATCCCAAGCAAATACATCAGTAAAGGAGGATAACAAACTAATATACTTTGCTTTTACCTGTGGAGGCAATGCCTTTGATAATTTTACCATCTTAGGATTTTCAGCTGATCCAATGTTCACATCCTCAATTCTTTTCTCGGTTGGCAGCAAACTTGGTTTTCGAGCCACATCATCCTGATCGAACAGCTCCTCTAAAGGTATCATACCTTTAGGAATGATGTTATCTTTGAGTTGCAAAACTTCCATTTGATTAACTTCCATATCCTCATCACCATCATCATACTCCACATCAATAGAAGTGTCTTTGAATTTACCTTCATTTTTCAGAAACTCATATATCTCATCATCATCTTGAAACACTTGCCAATACCTTTGATTGTTGGGGACGGCTGGGCAATGCTTCACGTGAATCTCAAACTTGTTGTTTGAGTTCATCGGAATTTTCAAATTACTTGCTGTTGTTGCAAGCGAATCAGGAATGACGTTCTGAGCACGGGGGACACATGTCAAAGTGCAATCTGAAAATACTTTCAAGATATCCAACATCGCATTGCGATAGGCCTGCATTCAAGGATGCTTAGCTTGATATTCCCCTTTCACCTGCTTGATAACTAACTCGAAGTCGCCATACACTGAAATCCTTTTGGCATTCAACTTTCTAAGAATTTTCAAACCAGCAATTAAAGCTTCATATTCAGCCTCATTATTTGAATAGTCAAAAGATAGTTTATAAGAGCAGACCCTTCCATTACTTGGCACTTTGTTTGGGGCGAAAACAAGGCTATGTATCCAAATGCCAATTCTAGCACCTTCCCTTCCTACAACACCATCAAAATCCATGCTCTACAGGTCTGCTTCATCCTCTTCCAAATGATGAAATTCTATTTGTTCTGTTTCTCTTCTTTGTTGTCCATCATTGTGTTGCTACTGTCAAAAAGTTGTTTGCTCAGTGGCACTATCAAGTCTTTTCCTTTCTTGCTTTAAGACTTCTCTGAAATTTTCAGTGATCTCAAGAATGTCTTCTACTTCAACTACTTGGATATTTACATCATTAAAGCTATCTGAATACAAAACAAATGATTCTAAATCAGTTTGTACATAGTTGATTGGATGACTTACCAGCTTCTCCTTACTAGTGATCATGTACTTCATCCTTTGTTCCTGATATAGTTTCATCATCTGACTGAACACAGGAATGGTAGCATAGGAGAAATCAAGTTGCATTGTCCCTTTAATATTTGCTCCCCAAGATCTGGAAAGAAGCATGCCAAATCTAGGAGGTATATCCGCTACAACCACATCCATCAAAACATTTTTAGTCGGAATCTGATCCAAACTGACCACCAAATCCTTAATAAGACCAATGCACCTTACTCTACCGGAATCGAAAGAGTAAAGGTCATGATACTTTCTAGTGATATCCAATCCCAATTTCTCCATGATGGCCTTAGGCATGATATTATGAGAGGCTCCGGAATCAAACATAGCATTATGTAACAAAAAGTCATGCACCCTGAGACTAATATAAAAAGGAGTTACATCACTATCTTGAGACTGACCTTCCAATGCTAGACCAAAAATCAATTCGGGACTGTCATCCTCCACGTTCACCATATCAGATGATGGATCTAGATTCAAAATTTTCGACACATGACCTTTATAATTGCTGTTCTTCATCAACTCAGTCAAAGGAATGGATATTTTTAACTTAGCGATTTCATTTTCTAAGTTAAAAACTGAAACTTTTTCTACCTCTTCCATTGAAACATCTTTCTTTTCAGTTTTCTACTTTGACCCACTTGGCTGATTGGATCATTCACTTGCTGATGGCATTTTGTTGGTGGTAAGATCTGCTGTCTCTTTTCCCTTTTTCTGCACATTAGGAGGATCATTCTTTGGCGTTGCTGCCTCATTCCTTTTCTGAATTGGATTTATGGGCACATCTCTATTTCGAAGTGAATATTGTCACTACTGAGCTGACAAGGCATTCATGTATCCTCTTTGGTATTCTTTGGACTCTTCCTCAAGAACTGTGTCATTTGCCAAAATGAAATTTTCATCTCTTTGTTCAGCTGAATTCTCGGAGTACTCCTCATCTTCATTGATGAAAATTCGCATATCATTGGGTGTAAATAAATGATTTTCTTCTCCAATCACATTCTCCTCTTCATCTAATTCTGGACCATGTACAAAATTCTGTTGTAAGGGTTTCTGCACCTGCTGCTGCACTGCTTGATCTTGGGCTCGCTGCTCTCTTTGTTTGATCCTAAATTGTGGTTGGTGCTAGCTACAAAAGTTAGGATTTCTGACTTGTGGTTTAGGCTTGTCAAGTTTCAATCTGTGAAACATCTGCTCCACCTTCCGAAGCACTTGATCTGAAGTGGAAGGCTCTTCATTTATTGTGACTTTCTTTTCAGCTCTTGCTCTAGCTCTTTTGGAAAGGAGATTTGCTTCAACGCTGACTGCAATCTTCTACATATCTTCCAAAGTGGCCGAATCTCTCTCTCTCTTAACTGATAGGCCATATTAGTGTCAAAACCGTTTGGAAACTTAATCAAGGCCAGCCCCATAGACAGGTGGCTTTATATGATCATGAATTGCATTGTAAACAAAGTTGAATCTAATACAATAATCTTGGACAGACTCACCAACATTCTGCTTGATGTGCTCATATTCAGAGAGGATCTGAAGAGGATTTTTCTTCACTTCCGAGTGATCTAAGAACTGTCTTTGTAGATTGGCCAATGTAGTGATACTTGCAGTCGACAAAGCTCTGAACCATTTCCACACTTCACCACCAAATGTTTGTACAAACAGTCTCATTGTCACATTTTCGGCATCAATCTCATCAAGTTCAAAGAAATCTGTCATTCCATCCACATGTTGCTGAGTTGTAACACTGTGAGGAGTGCCATCAAACAAAGGAATTTTTCTTTGATAATCGGCGAGCATATCATCCAAATTTTGAGGCAGCACAAGGGGTGCAAAACAAGTGGCCATTGTTCTCAGTGGATTCAGTCTTGGGGATGTTGGGGGAGTGGGTGTAGCTGATGTATGGGGTATATGACGAGGTGTGTGTTGAGGCGAAGCAATTTTGGATGTTTGAGGAGTAGAAGGAGTAGACGGAGATGATACTACTGTAGACTTTTGATCAGAGATAGTAGGCTGCACAGGGATGGTGGGAATGAATGGAGTTTCTGTGGGAATTCCGGAGCTATATGCAATTCCGAAGGATCCAAGGGTTGCAGATGCAGTTTCTAGGAAATCAGCAATGTTTGAAGCCATGATTGAAGTCTAGAGTTTTTTTAAGATATAATCACCAATTGACTTATTGGCCCTTTCAGTTTCAAGAGATGCAACAAACTTTAGATTTAGGACAGTAGAACCAACAACACTTTCAGATTTTGTTTCAAACAGTGACAGATGAAACTGTTCGTCAAACTCAAGCTCGTCAAGATACTCAAAGACCACAGGACATGAATGAGATTTGAACACGGGATTACAGAACTCTCTTGAAAAACGATGCGTGGAATAAGATTGCGATTCTTGTACACAGGAGGGGGATCTGGATCTGGATTAACTCTGGTATATCTTCTGGAAGCCAGTGTGCTATTATTCCCAAGAAATCAAATGGACATTAACAACTTGTTCAGCCTATCAAATCCTAAATTTATCATCCAAAAGCTTAGAATTATCAGATGTATTGGGGTGATTTACAGGTTAGACTTTCCGTTTATACAACTAGACCGAAGATTGACTGAAGTAGCTTTTATCTACTTGCACTAATGCAAAGAAAAAGCGTTTCGAAGGCTACCTGGCTAATCTTCAGACTCTGTCTATAGTTTATACAATGAAGAATACTAACAAACAAACAATTTCTTCCCCAACAGAGTCGCCACTATGTTAGAACCTAGATTTACCTCAGGCTAAGAAAGGCATGATCCAAGACCAACATCAAACCACGCTTAACCTGGTAGCTAGCCCTACCAGGTCGAGAGAGGGATCTCTCCGGGTCAATCTCAGAAAATTATGATCCTAAAGGCTAGAGATGACTGATTTAACTACTGATCTTAGTCTAGGTATAAGTGCAAAGAGTTTGATTGGATAAAATGATGTGTTTGTTGGCTCTAATGAAAAAGGAAGATCTTGGGTGCAGGGAATGAGGCTCAGCCTTGCAGAGGTCTCAATGGGGAAAGGTAGGAAACTGAATTTGGCACTTTTAATCTGATGAAATGGAGGGATTAGATAGAGGATGAGTTGAAGAGGGCAAGAGAAACCATGGATCCTCTCCAAACAGCTGAAAACATCAAGGAACTAAAGCAAACCTCAATTAGAGCACTGCAATTTCAATGGGTTCTACTTTCACTCTTGTTTGATTTAGCTAAGAAGAAATAAGAGAGAAAATGACATACATAACACATAAGTAAATGCACAAATACATAAGAAATCATTGTACTGAAACAAAATTCCACAGGGATCCCAAAGAGTGCTACAAATCCTGGTCTCAATTCCTTAGCCAAAATGTTGATATGAGTGTACAATGAAGCTCCTTGCTTTCTCAAGAGTCCAACCATGCTAATGACTGAAAAATTACATAATATAGAAAAACCATAGAACATCCTAGCCTCTAGGGGTCGAGATCACATTTTTAGGAGCTGTTCCAACCAATTCTAAACTGAGAACTAGAAATCAGATAGTGGAATAGCATGCCTCTAGAAACAAGGGAAGTGATTCATTCAGTTTCAAACAACATTTTAACTAATGAATCTACCTCCATAGGTGAAAATTTGACATATTTATATCATGATCCATCAATGTACATTAAATTACATCACAATTTTGACATTAAGAAAGTGAAAACGTCAAACTGGCCAAAGCTGGGTGGAAAATAGAGCAATACTTGGTCAAACTAGCAAAATTTCCTCTATGCACCCAACTGATTCTCTATGCATAGTGCCTGTTTGGACCCACTTTTGGAGGCCTTCCTAGTGTCAAACTTATCTCCAAGTGTGCTTGTTGGAAAGATCTACCTGTCTACTTTCCAACCCAAGTGGAATGTTTTAATTTTGCCTCCATTTTCCCCTCCAAAATTCAGTTCTCCCAACATTGCTTCCTGTGTGTCAAAATAGGGGCAGTAAGGTCATTTTTTGAGTGTTTTTGACCTTTTTGAGGGCTCAAAACCTGCCCAAATTTCTTGGCCATAGGTAGGCAAGCATATTTTTTCATGCCAGATCCACAAATGCTAAGTTTTTGTGCTTTGGAGGCTCCTAGCAAAAGCGAGCGCCACGTGGCGCGACGCATAGGGCAAAAAATCCTATTTTTTGTGCCAAAAATGAAAAAAATGCAAAAGATATGCCTCAAAGTTTTTGAAATTTGGGCTGAGTCTTCTCCATCAAGCATGTTGTTGGGCCAAGGAAGCCTTAGCCAATATCTGAAGTCGATCATTCTCCTTTCGCCTCTTTGATGCCCTCTTCAATTTTTCCTTTAAGCTCCTAATTCTCACCATATAATGATATGCCATATAATGATTTGCAAACTTTGTTTCTCGCCATATAATGATATGCCATATGTTTCAACAATGCCTTATCCTTGTTGGCCTTCTCCAACAACATTTCTAAGTGGACATTGACTCTCTCGAGCCAAGACTCTCGATCAGCATTGATCTCTTGCTCAAGTGAAGTGAATTCCACCCTCCTCCTTTGGGTAGCTTGGTGATTCTCCTGAATGTTTTGCAACTCCATAATCTCTTGCTGATCTTCAAGCTACTTATTCCTTTGCTCTAGGTACTTTATAATCCACTTAGCCCTCTCCAAGTTGAGGGACAAGGCATTGATGCCTGCCTATTGTTCTTGGATGATTTCTTTGAGAATTGTGCTTTGCGGGCCCACATCTGTATCATCACCCTCAATGAGAATAAAGTCTCGCTCACCTAAAGGCCCCTCATCCTGTAATGGCCTCTTGCCTTTGTCCTGAACTTGTGGTGCTGATGATGGAAGCGAGACCCCTTCCACCCTGGGTGGAGATAATACTCGCTTTGCTTCTGCGAACAATCGTCTAGTGCCCTTCTAATAAGTGATGAACACCGGCATACTAGCGGTCTGTGTCTCATGACCCTCATGCTGATAAGAAGGTCCACCTATCTCATGCAAATCCTCTGAAGGTCCCTAAGGAGCTATGAAAAACTCACGAGAAATGAAGTCCTCCCAAGTGATGCCCTGCAAGCCAAGTTGATGGATGACCACAATTTTAATGAGAGAAAAATGATATATACTATTGAACTACTGCTATGGACTCTTGTGCTACACTAGAGTGGTCATATTTTCAATATTTTAGCACATGAAGTAAGGGACGTTCATCATCCTCACCCTAGTAAAATGCATCAACAGCCAGATATGATAAGCATATAAATGGGAGAACCGGCCCTCACAACTGAAATACCTCATTATCAATTTCATCAAAGGAGCATAAGAACTTTGAGGTACCAAAAAGGAAACACCCTTCTGAGTTGTCTCAAATATTCGGGCTTGATGTATGGTTCATAATGTTTTCGGTTGATTTGCTGCCTCTTGTTCCATTGCTCTCTAATGTTGGGAATACCGGTTGCTAGTGAAATAGATTCTAGTGTTAAAGTGAATGTGACACCAGCTACAATGGCTTGACCATCATGTAAATGAAGCACAAACAAACGAGCCAACTCATGGTGAAGCTGAATGCTAGCAACCTTCTCACAAAATTCATAGCAGGACTGGTGCTGAAAACAAGAGATGGCAAGAGGGCAGGCCTGTAATTCAGCAAGAGAGGTTGGTTCTTCTCGAATATGCTTGCCACCTCTATGAGGCCTCCTAGGTGCATGCACCTCTGTAGGTGAGTCAATATTTGTCTCCTCTTCATAATCATATGAGGGATCAAATTCCATATTTGCTGGTGGGTGAGCTGTCTTGAAACTATCTTGATGAGTTAGGTGATTTGTGATGTTTCTGATTTCTGCCACCAAGGGAAAAGATGATATGAGGGACTGTGGAGGGAGGAAACAATGAGAGATTTTAGGGACTATTGGGAGAGTGTTTAGTTAAGGGAATAGGGAGCTAGGGAGTAATTTGGGAGTTTTTGGTATAGGACTAGGGTTTGGTAATTTGTGTTTGGGATTTTGGGAAATGGGAATTGGGGTAGGAATAGATGATGTTTTAGGAATGTGTGAATTTAAGGAATAGGGAAATCAAGGAAAATGAGTGAGGGAGTGGAAAGGTGAGGGAATAACTTGGCAGCCAAATAATTGATACAAACCCTAGCACTATTTTCTTTAGAGAGAGAGGTAGGGCTTGATTTTCTTATCCAACCACCATAAGACAACCACCATAAAACAACCACCAAAATTGGATGAAAAGCAGTGATAGAGGCTCAACCTACTTTCACAAATGATGATCGACACGTTTTGGGTGATTTGGAATGAATTGTTGAAGGTTTCGGTCTTGCCGACTGTATTCGCCACACATCAAACCCAATGCGTCGTGCCCTATGCGTGCGTTGCGCCCGTGTAAATTTAAACTGGAGATTGCGGCCCTATGCGCCGCGCCTACTATGTGCGCCATGCCACCTGCCCAGTGCGTCGTGCCTCTGTCTTGGGGCAATTTTTCACCAACTTTGTCTTACTTGCTCACCAACACGACTTTGCTTTGCCCAAGTTTGCTTTTGAAATGAAAATGAGCCTTTCAATGGAAAAATTACTTATATACAAGGACCTTTTAATCTTTTGGTTTATAAAACCCACTTTCATAATGTTTGGAATTTGACTTTATTTTTTAACTCTGTTTTTGAGCTTTTTCACTTTATTTGAGCTTGTGATGAACTGAAAGACTTGTGTTTGGTTTGTTTTGCAGGGGGTTGGAGCTACTGGGGCTAGGGAAAGCGACCAGGGTTACAGATGAAATGATTTACATATGAAGAAAATGAAATTACATGAATTTATACAATAAAAGTTAAAATACTCTATTTTTCCTCAAAACAGAGTTTTGAGGAAAGACACATCTCTGGACTCATGATTACAATATTTATTAATGTTGGAACCTCCTCATGTGCATGCTGGTTGTTATTGGACATTTTGAAATCCTAGACCTAATGACAATGAAACCCTAAAAATACTTTTGCAATCTTAAAGACAAAAAGGTGACTGAATATGCTTTTTGATGAATAAACATGAGCCAGCAAGTATAGGACATGAGGGAAAAGGTAGGAAAACCACTATCGTCAGATGATCCATGCACCTAATGGAATGCAACTGACTGGGTGAGACACCTACTATGAAATGCAACAAGAGGATTTGATCTTTGACGGAGGGATGAAGATACTGACACTAACACCTGGTCCATGCCTCCTCCTTGGTCCTTTCCATCTCAATACCATGCCCAACCAGCTACTCATTCATTCCAATCCTATGCTCAGCCACAACCTCAGTGGAATGCATCTCATTAGGGGTGGAGGCCACATTACAACTCTCCTCTCGCTCTTTTTCCTCCACCACCTGCTCAACCAAGGCAACCCCAAATTCCTACCCAGCCAAACCCAAACTCGAACAACAGACAGGCTTAGCAAGTATATAGTGGGGAACCATCATGCCCAACTTATGCTATGGAGATTCAGGAGATTAACCTGTGATCTGGGAATTTTCTCCTAGATAGCCAACCTCCCCCTAGGGAGGTTGAGGAAGATAAATAGGAAAGTGAACCTAAAGCAATTCCACCCTTTCCTAAGAGACTATTGGGACAACACAGCCCACCCCAGAAGAAACTGGAATTTTGGGACAATTGAAACAGTTATGTGTGAAGATACCACTTCTCCAAGCCATAAAAGATGTGCCTATATACAATTGGTTGATCAAAGAGAAGTTCTTTAGGCATCCAGGTAGGCGCAAGAGAGATGCCCCAACCATCAATGTCATAGGAAAATTGCCAGACTTGATGTTGGGGTAGGTAATCAGTTCGAAATATCTGGACCCTAGGAACCCAATAGTTGATGTCCACATCAGTGGCACCATGATCCCACACACCTTGATTGATCTGGGAGATGCCATTAATGCGATGACAAAGGATACCATGCTCAAACTCAACCTCCAAGGCTCCTTGAGGAAGGCCACGACAGTACTGCAGCTAGCAAACCGCTCCACCGTGACCCCTGAGGGGATTGTGGAAGATGTGATGGTCTCAATTTATTCTTGGGAGTACCCTACTAATTTCTTGGTTCTCCATACAAAGGCAAAGCTCACTGGGTATCCTCTCATCCTGGCAAGACCCTAGTTGGCTACTACCGATGCTTATATCAACTGTTGTGTTGGGAACATGACCATCAAGAACGGACATATGCCCAAACAATTAGTCCTATACCCTCCTGCCCAAACCTTGCTAGAACATGATCTACCTCTCTGGTTGGAGGAGGAGGATGAGGATGAAGTCTATTCTGCACCACTTTGTGAATTAGAAACCACCATGGGGAGGAAACAACAAGATGGGAATGATATCATTGAAAATTTAATTCAGAATCCACCCCCAGTACCTTTCCATTAGAGGACATAGTGAAAGAAACCCAAAACAATCCCTTATATGATCTCTGTGTGGCCGACCCGACCTCTATCCATGTTAAGAATATAGAGTTCGACCTAAAAAGAACCTTGAAAATCAATCCATCCCTATCCACTTCCTAGGAGAAGGAGCTATGTAGTTTATTGAGAAAAAAATTAGATGCCTTCGCCTGGAGTTATAAGGAGATGAAGGGAGTGCACCCTTCAGTATGTACACAACATTTATACATTAAGGAAGATTGCAAACCAGTGAGGCAATCTCAAAGGAGGATGAATCCAGCTCTTAAAGACATTGTTAAGGAAGAATTGCAAAAATTACTTGATGCAAGATTCATCTACCCCATCTCTGACAGTGAATGGGTCTCTCCTTTGGTGCTAGTACCAAAGAAAAATGATAAGTGGAGAATCTGTGTCGATTATTGGGAATAAAGCCACTAAAAAGGACCATTTTCCTTTGCCTTTCATAGATCAAATGTTAGATGGTCTGGTGGGGAAAATGTTTTTCTCCTTCCTAGATGGTTTTAGCAGATACAATCAGATCCAAATCAGCCCAGAAGACCAAGATAAGACCACTTTCACTTGTCCTTGGGGTACCTTTGCATATCGGGTCCTCCCCTTTGGTTTGTTCAATGCTCCAGCCACTTTCCAGAGAGCAGTATTGAGTATATTTTCTGAACTGGTTCATGATGCAGTGGAAATATATATGGATGATTTCACTCCGTATGGTTCTAACTTTCAGGAAGCTTTATCTAACCTAGGAAAAGTCTTGGACAAGTGTATTGAAATGAACCTGTCCCTCAGTCCAAAAAATGTCAATTTTTGATGACTTAAGGGATCGTGCTAGGTCGTACAATATCTCAACAAGGACTGCAGGTGGACCCCAACAAAGTTGCCATCATCCAAAGGGTCCCACCTCCTCAAAAGGTGAGAGATGTCAGAAGTTTCCTAGGCTTAGCTGGATATTACAGAAGATTCATTAAATATTTCGGTAAGTTAACCTCTTCATTGTTTGGTCTTTTAGGAAAAGATGTCGAGTTCATAGGGCCTGAAAACTATCAAGAAGACCTAGATACCTTGGAAAGAAAACTTGTGACTGCCCCAATTTTGAGAGGCCCAAATTGGGCTCTACCTTTCCACATTCACGCAGATGCCTCAAACAAAGCAACAGGAGCAGCCTTAGGACAAATTGATGAAAAGTTACCTTGTGCCATATACTTTATAAGCAAAAATTTGTTAAAGACAAAGTTAAACTACACGGTGACTGAGAAGGAACTCCTAGTTGTGGTGCATTCCTTAAAAAAATTAAGACATTATATCACAGGCTATCAAATCTTTGTGCACACTGATCATGCTACAATTAGATATTTAATGAAAAATTCGGATGTAAATGCTCGCATTATTACACGGTTGCGTTTACTACAGCAATTTGATTGGACCATTGTTGATAAGCCTGGTAAAGAAAATGTTGTTGCTGACTTTTTTTCTAGAGTAAATTTGCCCGCAGATGAAGAAGGAATGGTGGATGATCAAATGCCAGATGAACACCTATTTTCTATCTCAATACTCTCTCTATGGTTTGTTGATATAGCAAACTACTTGGTTTCAGCATAGTTTCCACCACACCTGTCCTCAAAGGAGAAGAGCAAGATCATGAGGAAAAGCACCCCTTTAAGCTAGATTGGGGGAAATCTCTTCAAACTTGGCCCAGATCAGATCTTGAGAAGATGTGTCAGGGAGGAGGAATTTTTTGACATTCTCCTGACCTGTCATGACAGGCCTTGTGGAGGCCATTTTGTAGCAAACATGACTACCTTCAAAATATTGCAAGCATGCTACTATTTGCCCCCTCTTCATCAAGATGTGAGGAGATACACTAGCCAATGTGATCAGTGTCAAAGGATGGGGAAACCTACTCCAAAGGATGAGATTCCCATGCAACCTCAAGTGACCTTTGAGCCATTTGAGAAGTGGGGCATTGACTTTGTGGGTCCTATCAACCCTCCTTCAAAACAGAAGCAATACATCATTGTGTGCACCGATTATCTGACAAAATGGGCAGAAACAAAAGAAATCAAAGTAGAAACAGAGGAAAAAGTAGCTAAGTTTTTGAGAAAAAAAAATATTCTATAAGTTCAGGTATCCAAGAGAACTAGTCACAGATCAGTGCAGTCAGTTCATTTCCAATTTGATTGAAGACCTGCTCACACATCATAAAATCAAGAAAAAGACTTCCACCCCTTACCATCCACAAGCCAATGGGCAGGTGGAAGTCACTAACAAAGCTTTGGAAGGAATTCTAACCAAGGTAGTGAGTAGCAGCAGAAAAGATTAGGTGGATAGATTAGTTGAGACACCTAGGCCTACAACACAACATGGAATACTACCACAGGGTTCACACCCTATGAACTGGTCTATGGGAAGAAGGCTTTGTTGTCAATAGAACTTGAATACAATACACTAATGATGGTAGCTCAGCTGGACCTAGACCTTATCCATGCACAGAAGGAAAGACTACTCCAACTCAATGGATTGGATGAACAAAGATTGCAGGCCCTTCTCCACACAGAGGTAGTTCAGCTTTAGAGGAAGATATGGCATGATAAAAATATCAAGGAGAAGCAGTTCCAAGAGGGATATTGGGCACTACTCTATGATTCAAGGTATAAATATTTGAAGGGAAAGCTAAGGACAAGATGGCTCAAACCCTACACTGTGGAAAAATGCAATGACAATGGTTCAGTTCTGATTAGAACCATTGATGAGGAAGCCATCCCCATGCTTGTCAATGGACATAGGTTGAAAATTTACAAGAAGCCCCTCTCCAAACGAGAGTTCATTGAAGATCTGAATAAAATAGTGAAGTTGAAGTTCACTATTTACAAGAGGCCCCTCTCCAAGCGAGAGTTCATTGAAGTTGAAGTTTTGGATGCTCAGCTAGATTACAACCTTTTTCTTGGTCGAAGTTGGACCTATGCAATGTTAGCAATGGTATCATCCCTATTTTGAATGATACAATTTCCTCATAAGGGAAAATTTGTTCAGTTGTCTTACTACACTTCAAACCCTAACTCTACCAGTAGCATACCTTTTGTCGGAAAAATGAATTCTCCCTGTGAAGAAATTGGTGTTGGTTTACTCAAAGACTCATCAATGATGGGAACCTTTACAATGCCTCCATAAATTTTTCCTTCTAATTTTCTCGAGGTAAACATGATTACATCAAGCACTATGAAATGTCTTGATCCGTGGATAATGCCTTTAGAGTCTGGGTTATCCTCCTATGGTAGTGAGATTCCTTTGAGCCCTTTTTAATTGACTTATCAGGAAATACAATCATTTTCTGACCCAACATCTTCAGATTTTGATCAAGTGGATATAGTCAACGAATATTGTTCTCCCTTGCCTTAGTTAGAATCAGTTTCATTCTTTGATCCTTTCAATCATACGTTTCCAACTAACACAAGTATCATGGAGGTTATGAATTCGGATGAAATTCCATGGAACAATTACCATTATTGTTCATATTTTCTACTTAGCCCTCACAAAATCAAGAATGGTTTTTCAAATATGTTTTCACCTGAGATAGTAAATAGTCCAAAATCACCCATTTCAGTATTTCAATCTCAATCCGAAAGAAATTTTGGGAATATATCTATGACCATCATCATTGACATCTCAATTAAAACAAAGTTTGTTTAAAATATTCACGTAGGTGCCTCATGCTCAATTGAAGAAATTCAAACATATAAGGCCCTATTTCAATAATTTTTCAATGTTTTTGCCTGGTCCTATGAGGAAATGCCCGGATTCCAAGCTTATTAGACAACGATTACGTCCGGTGCATCTGAGAAAATCTGTCGCAATTAAAGTTGAGGTCGAGAAACTACTCAAAGCAGGTTTCATCTACCCGGCTCCCTTAATTGATTAAGTATCCAATATCGTGTCTGTTAACAAGAAACATGGAACCGTTAGAGTATGTGTCGACTATAGCGACATCAATAAGGCTTTTCCAAAAGACAATTATCCTACTCCCTATATCGATCAAATCATCGACGAATGTGCTGGAAATGAAATATTCTCATTTATGGACAGATTTTCTAGCTACAATCAAATCAACATACTCCCTATTGATCAACATAAAACTACATTCATTTTCCCATGGGGAAATCTTTCCTATCGAAAACTCCCATTTGGTTTAAAGATTGCAAGGGTAACTTTTCAATGGGCCATGTATTATGCATTTCATGATATTATGCATATTGTGAAGCCTTATTTGGATGACTTACCAACTCATTCACTGAGATGGGAAGACCATCTAATGCATTTAAGAGCAATTTTCATCATATGTCGTTATTATAATATTTGCTTGAATCCACATAAGTGTGTTTTCTATGTGCAATCTAATCAGTTTTTAGGGTTTCTTGTTTCAAAGGAAGGCATTCATGTAAATCCATTGAAGGTTGAGGCTATCTTGAATTTACCTCCTCCTTCCAATTGTTGCCAACTCCAAAGTTTGCAAGGGAAAGAAAACTTTCTACAACGATTTATCCATAACTATGCTAAGTTCACTAAGGGTTTTACTCAACTTTTGAAAAAGGGCATCCCATTTATTTGGGATTAAGTGGATCAAAAAGCCTTTGATGCACTTAAATATGCGTTGACCCATACATCGTTGTTGCATCCTCTCAATTATCACTGAGATTACTTTTTATACTTAGCAACATCTGATGCCACGATTGGTATGGTCCTAGCTCAGGAAGACAAGTCGAACGAAGAGCATGTGATATATTACTTAGGCCATAATTTGACTAAAATTGAAGCAAAATATGCACTGTGTGGATAAATTGGCCTTGGCGGCTGTTCAAGTTGTCCAACATTTCCATCGTTATATCCTATTGTGAAAAACTACTGTGGTTTATGATTACAACCCCATGGTTTACATTCTTACTTGACAATTTCTATGGGGGAAGTATTCCAAATGGATGGTCATCCTCCAGGAATTTGGTTTGGAATTCATTAAATCCAAATCTAAGAAATCGTTAGTATTTGCTTAGTTATTGTGTGACTTTCCCTGTATTGAAACTAAAAACGTGACAAAAGATTCTCTTCCAAATGAATCTCTCTTTCTAATCAGTACTTTAGATCCCTGGTGTGAAGATATCATCATTTATCTCCAAACTTAAACATTTCGGCCAGAACTGAGTCAAATTGATCGTCATTGAATCCAATATCAATCCCAGCAATACAATATTGTTGGTAATACACTATATCGTTGTGGTGCCAATTCTATTTTTTGACAATGTTTAACTCATGCAGAAGCTGAAAAGGCATTAAATGACTATCCTTCTGGAGCTTGTGGCAATCATATGTCAAGGTTTTCCACTTCTCAAAATATCTTGTGCCCAAAGTATTTTTGGCCTTCTATGTTTAAAGGCGGTATAACTGTAGTCCTGAAACGCCATAATTGTCAAATTTATGATTGAAAAATGCATGCAAATCCAACTCCTCTTCACCCAATCATTGTTGTCGTCCTTTCACTAAATGGGGCATTGAATTTATTATATGTAACCCTCACCCAATTGGGGGCATGGGTATATTATCCTTGTTGTAAATTATTCTACAAGAAGGGTCGAGGTGATGCCCACATACAAGGATGATGCTGAAACAACATCGATTTTCGTGTTCAATCACGTAATTGCTCGGTTCAGAGTAAAACAAGATATCATCATGGACTATGGTAGCCATTTTTGAAACCATATGATGACTGATCTTACCATCAAGCTAGGCCTATGTCATGATAGTTCTACCCCATATTACCTACAGGAAAATGGCCAAGTGGAAGCCATTAACAAGGTTTTAAACACCATGATCAAACAGATTATCGGGACCCATAAATGAGAATAGTATCTAATGCTACACCCAACCTTGTGGGCATATCGTACTACAACAAAAACCTCAAATAGTTTTACTCCTTTTCGTCTTGTCTATGACATGGTGGTAGTTCTGCCAATTGACTGTGAGATACCATGTTTTAAACTGGAAATTGAATTATTACCATCTACTTTTGTTGAAGAGGAATTCTTTCCGTACTTATCACATCTCGATGACACTCATCGTGATGTTTTTTATCTAGTGAGGCCAAAAATAAATGAGTTAAAGCACAATACGATCAAAATGTCAAACCTCGTTCATATGTTGAAGGTGATTTAGTATTGTTCTATGATCAAAAGCAAGATAAGTTAGGCACTAGTAAATTCGAGCCTATGTGTCATGGCCCTTATATTGTAAAACGTGCACTGGAAAAAGGGGCCTATGAACTAGTGGCTATGACAGAATTCCTTTGGGAAAGCCCAAAAATGGTCTTTACCTAAAGAAATATTATGCTTAGATTGTTTGGTGAAACATTTGTATATTACTCTACCATAATTTACATATGAGAACTTTTAGCAGTTTTGAGATTTTTCACTACTTCTCATGCTTATCTTGTGTTACACCTGATTTGCAAATGTCGACATTCCCTCAGACTTACATTTTTTTCGCTGATGGAACTAGTCGTAGTTCTCATAATTTGTCTTCAACAACCTGGGTCATCTATTCACCCACAGACAAGTTAGTTTCTATTCATGGGATATGAATCAGTCAAACAACGAATAATATTGCAAAATATAGCACAATGATTGAGTTATTATCTGATGCCATTACATTTGGCATCTGTTTATTGATCATTAGGTTATATTCACAACTTGTAGTATTACATTTTAATGTGTTTATTCAATTAGAACTGCTTCCATGTTAAGGATATTTTTGTGGGTTCATCTCTTGGAACGAGAATTTGATTATATTGAGTATCAACATATTCCAGGAAATGTAAACACATTAACAAATGCATTAGCTAATTATGTGTTAAATTGGCACTTGTAAAACATTTGTAGATAAATTAATGCAATATTCATTTACATATTGTACGAGACAGTTGGAAATAGAAGTAGTAGATTTCTCATAGCTAAAAGTATGTAAATAGGTGTGACTTTTACAAAAAATGTCATCCATTGACATGAGGCCCCATGGCCTTTTTTTTACAAACATATCAATAAATCATCAAAAAAAAAAAATGTAGCCCTCAGACTAGTTACTACACATGATGGTGATCATGGTATCATATAATGGCACTTGTTACTCATAGTAAAAAACAACTAATAGGACCGAGAACTCCTACAGTATGCATCTAGTAATGGAGAGGAAAATCATCTATAGTGACATCTGGAATGTCCAGAGTCAACCTCTCAAGGTTGTGCTCTATCTCTTTCAATGTCTCTACTGCATCTGGGTTCTACATTATGGGAGAAATTGGATGCTAACCACGCCGATCATATTTGTGTAATCTAGTTTGTCTCACTGGGGCCACGTCTACATGATCATTTCGGATAACTAGTTGCATGCCAAAAATAACAAAAAATAAATGAAAATATTAAAATTGATCAAAATGTTGAAGTTTTACCTATAGCACCCCAGTGTATCCTAGGAGGTAGAAGCATGTCCAAATCACTTATATATTCCATCCCTACATACGGAAATGATTCAGGTGGATGTTGGTGGCCACCCACCTATCCCATTTGGACCCCCACAACTGTCTCTTTCAGTCTTTTCAGTTTCCTAAATTGTTGCCAGTTTACTATTTTTAGTAGTTTTTTGGGTCCTGAACTTCCGGAGCCGTTTTGAGGCCCTAAACGACGTTTTTTTGGAAATTTGGGGCAACATGGGTCCATGGACACATGGACCCATGTTGCCTCCCAAAGTGGTAGTGCTCAGATAGATCTTTCTAACGAGTTATCGTACGCGTCAAACGGAGATCATATGCCAAAGTTACGACCCTGGGAAATTGATGTACCAATTTACCCAAACAGGGCCCACAATTTGGTGTTTCATCTTCTAGGGTTAGGTTTTGGAATGTGAAGGGTTTTCCAATTGTTTCTCAATAATAAATAGGCCTTCGAGCCTCATTGTAACACAAGTTCGGAACAGTTCAGAGACATGTAGCCGCACATCTCTTCTCAGAGATAAGCTACCATCGTCCTAGCTGGTTAATTTCCAATTCTGGTTGTAAGCATATTTCGGTATTTTCCATTAATGAAATGAAGTATTATTTCTGCTGCATCTTTGTGTATATGGTTATCTCTGTATTTTGTTGTGTTCCTGCTTAAGTCTGGATCAGTGGTATCAAAGCAGTCTGCTTTTTCTCTGTTTTTCTTTGCATGTCCCCAACGAGGTCGGGATATAAGGAATTAGGGCTTGAACTGGTCGAACCTTTGCAAGACTAGCCTCGCAAATCCCAACGGTCTCCCATGGTAGATGAGAAGAAAGACGAGGGGGCAGGATATCCTATCAAAATCCTGCTCGAAGAAGCCCTCGAGTGGCAAAGGAATGCGATGATGGATAACTTTGTGCAGCTTCTTCAACGGCTACCCAGAGGTGACGCATCGGCTTCCAACAGCTACTCTGGAAATTCCACACCCTTTAAGGTACAAGTTAATTTTGAAATCCCCTTCTTCGAGGGTCAAATAGATGCAGATGCCGTAGATAAATGGTTAAATCTGCTAGAAGGATATTTTTCTGTTCATGAATTTTCGAGTCGGGAAAAGATTGTTTTCGCTCTTCTCAAAGCAGCCCCCCACATCAAGGACTGGTGGGAAACCTACTGCGAGCTGAAGGATGAAAGCACAGGCTCACTATTTTCAGCTGCACCCACTTGGGATTCATTTTGAGATGCCATCAAGGAGTAATACTACCCTGTCAAAATCTATGAGGAGAATTACATCAAATGGACCACACTGCGGCAGGGACGAGACTAAGATGTGCCGGAGTTCACAAACATTTTTCATACCCTTCACACACAGTTGGGTATCAAAGATTCTGAGTTGCATCTGGTACTCAAATACCGTGACTGCCTGCACAGATACATCCAGGAAGAGATGGAGTTCTTGAACATCTCCTCACTCGGCACAGCATACCGATACGCTGTCAAAATTGAGCAAAAGTTCAAACAGAAGAAGCGAGACCTTGGATCTGCAAATCCGAAGCCTAAAGGACATAGCCAAGGTGGGGTTACCCAAGAAAACCCCTCGAAGCCGCAAGAAAAGAAAAACACCACGAAGCCGAAGAAGGACACAGGAAAGTGGTG
This sequence comes from Pinus taeda, assembly GCA_000404065.3. Lineage (NCBI taxonomy): Eukaryota > Viridiplantae > Streptophyta > Pinopsida > Pinales > Pinaceae > Pinus > Pinus taeda. Next base: position 24,022 of record APFE030836172.1, on the reverse strand, counting down.
TGAGTTCCACAAGAGTCCCACTCATAACACAAGTGAGTGTCGAACCAAGCAGTCGCTGGTGGCCGAGTTGAAGGCTTGCGAATCAGATGCATGTTCCGACCCTGAGCCAGAACTTGACAAGGGGAATGGCAAAGGGAAGAAAATCATTGATGTGGATCCCAGCGCCACTGTTGCTACTGCCAAGATCCAAAAGAATGAGCCCGAAGAGCCAGAGGAGGGTGAGCGTCTTTTCCACTCACAGATGTGGGTGAAGGGTTCGCTGCTACAATTCATTGTCGACAGTGGTAGCCAAAATAACCTCATTTCAGCAGAGGTCGTGAGGCAGTTGGGCCTACCGACTACACCACACCCACAGCCGTACAGTATCGGGTGGCTTCATGAAGGACGAGATCTCAAAGTTCGCCAGCAGTGCCGCCTTCCCTACAGCATC
>APFE030836156.1:0-10910 GCA_000404065.3 Pinus taeda | reverse complement strand
CTTGTGAAGTTTGATTTCATGAGCATATCGATTTCCTAACTACCATCATTTATTTTTTGAAGAGAACCAAAGAAATCAAAGCAGTGAGAGACAGGTAGGGGCAGTGAAGCTGGAGGAAGATTTTTTGATCAGGTGAGTGCATTCGCATAGTGGCAAAGAAGCCACAGTGACGCTAACGTAGAGCAACGCAGTAGCCTCTAGAGGTAAAGTTCATTTGTTGGGGAGAAGCATAATTTCAGTGCCAGAAGTTGGGCAGAGGTTCCAGAGGCCAGGAGAGATGTTTTCCCAGATAGCAGCTGATCTGACAGCTTGAGGAGAAGTTGTTCCGAGTTGAGTGCAGGAGAAACTACAGTAGGGTGACATTGTGATTGTACAGAGGCAATTTGGACAACTTCATTTGAGCTAAGGTCAGTGTCAGGATTTGCTTGTGGAGTAATGAATTTATCCTCACTAGATTTTCTTGCTAGTATTTCTCTGTAGGATTTCTAGTTTCAGCATCCAGTTGTACTCAGATTATTTCACTGTTGCATAATAATAAAACCCTCAGTTGTTGCACTAGTTTTCCCAAGTTAGGTTTTTTCGGGGACATTGGTCTAAAAATAATTGTGTTATTTTATGTATGTTTGTTAGTATTTCTTCCAATGTTTATTTATTTCGCAGTATATTTGTGTAGGTTGCAGTGTGATTGATTCAATATTTGTTATAGCACACAATAAATAAATTGTCAAGAATTAATTTAACAATAGGGAGAATTATTTCCAGTTGTTGCAATAGGATTCCAGTTTGGAATTTTCACATGGCATCAAAGCACGCATGATCAGCCGGAGAGCTCAGTAGCGAAGGAAGAGGGAGTTTCAATGTTCATTGAGGCGTAGCAGTTTGAAACCCCATAGGCAGCACAATCACCTTAGCTAAGAGGTTGAATTATTGAGGAGAAATTGATTTTTCTGAGAGAGGGACTGAAAAATCCGATCTCTCTAGATCAAAGGTTTCTAGAGGCAAAGGGAGTAGCCAGTATTTTTCACAGAGCATATCTCTAGCTAGATGTAGCAGTCTGCTAGAGAAGAACTAGCGTTGGGAGGAAGAAGAGTACACTCTAAGGGAAAATTTTCCTCATGGAACTTCTAGTCTCAAGAAGTTCGAATTCCCTTACAGATCAGTAGTCATTGTGAGTAGTTTTTCTCACTCCAGAAGGGAGTGCGAATAGCCTAACAATAGCTGAAAATAAAGGGAATAGGATATTTTTGACATCATCTGCGATGGACATTGCTGGAATACGAGATCAAGACAGGTTGGATGGTGCTTCCAACTATGTCATCTGGAAGGCAAGGATGTCCTTCCTTCTATATGAATATGGTTTGAATCCATTCATAAATGCAGTGGTGGCTATGCCCATAGATGCAAATCAACTGAAGGAGTATAGAAAGGAGATGGTGAGGGAAAAGAGGCTGATACTTGACAATGTTTGAGATCACATTGTATCACACATAGTAGGTCAGGCAAAGGCCAAGGAGATGTGGGATACACTTTCCACGCTATACCAGGGCACGTTCGAGCAGCGGAAGATGTATTTGGAGGAGAAGTTGAGATGCACTAGGATGTAGAAAGGGGAACACATAGACCCCTTTCTCACTAGGATTCGGGAGATTCGGGATCAATTGCCAGTTGTTGGGGCAGCGCCTCAAGCCACAAAGCTAGTTTGATTGGCACTCAACAGTGTCTCTAAGGATTGGTAGGTATTTGTTCAAAGCATTTTGGGTAGAAAAACCTTGCCAAGGTGGGACATGATGTGGGCCGATTTGTAGCAGGAGGAGTTGAGGAAAGACTTAGTGAAGAGATCCATCAACGGCAACAACAGCAAATCAAAGCAAGTGAAGGACGAGGAGAATGTGGCCCTCACATCTAAGGGTTCCAGTCAGGGACAAGGGAACAACGAAAGAAGAAGGATCTGTCAAAGGTCAAGTGCTTTAGATATGGTGAGCTTGGTCACTATAGTACCAGTGTCCTCTTAGGAAGAAGGACAAGGAGGAGAAGCATGACCAATAGGAAGCATCAACATAGCTCGATAAGTTGTCATCTAGACTAGAGGAAGACTTCGCCATGTTTGTTGACATACCCCCAAGAGTGAAATGGGGTGACTTGGTGTTGTAGCCCTAGAGTGCTATAGATGGGCAGGATTCTTGAGGAGATCCACCTCTTAAATCAGTACCTTTCTACGGGAGCCCATGATATTTTAGTAGTAGGATAGATGAATGATAGTAGATGTACTCAAATGCCAGAGTGACATATGCAGAGTCTAGTTGCAATTAGATGTTGGGGAGCGTAGTGAAGAGTCAACAACAACGCAGGTGCCTTAGTGATAAAGCATATACTAGCAGCAGCCAGAAACGCGAGTGACAAATGTATCATATATATCACATTTGATTCGGTATTTAGGATGTTTTTCAGTTGCAGGTGTTGCAGTTGCAGCAGCAGCAGATGAAGAGGGAGTTGCAATGCAGATGCAGTGTTGGCAGTGGTATGGCAGTGTCAATAATAGCACAAATGCATCACATATCAGAGTTGCACAGTGGTTGGTAGGCAGTAGTAGCCAGACATCAGCAACATGACAAGAGATGATGCAGAAACAATGTGTTGTTATAGGCGGTAGTAGCATTAGAACACATTCTTCGCTAATAGGGAGTGTTAGTTTTGGTAGCATTGGATGTGTTCTAGCCACAAAATTTTGTGGAGATACATGAGATCTCCAAAACCCAGAAATCGTTTCTGGAAATTCCACCTAGAAATGACTTAATTAGATTATTAATCGTTTTTTAAATATTTCCTAAGTTCAAACTTAGGGAATATGACTAATTAATCAAAATTAATTAAGTTATGGTGTGAATGTTCTAGAAACTCACATGAATCGACTTCAAGTTAATCATAGCCATCAATTAAGATCTAATCTTGGTCGTTGAAGTCTCAACAGAGGATTATAAGAAGAAGTCGATGGGGCTTAAAGAAATCACTTATGAAGTTCGATTTCATGAGCAGATCAATTTCCTGAGTAACAACACTTAGTTTCCGGAGAGAGCCAAATAAATAAAAGTAATGAGAGAGGGGAAGGGTAGTGAAGCCAGAGGAATATTTCCAGATCTGGTGAGTGCATTTGTAAAGAGGCAGAGAAACCACAGTGAGGTTGACACAGAGCAGCAGAGTAGCCTCTAGAGACAAAGTCGATTTGCTGGAGAGAAGAAAATTTTCAGTGCCAGAAGTTGGGCAGAGGTTCCAAAGGCGAGGAGAGACGCTTTCCCATATAGCACCTGATTAGACAACCTGAGGAGAAGTTGTTCCGAGCTAAGTGTGGGAGAAACTTTGTTAGGGTGATGCAATGACTGTGTAGAGGTAGTTTCGATGACTCCATTTGAGCTAAGGTCAATGTCAGGATTTTCTTATGGAGTAAGGAATTTCTCCTCACTAGATTTTCTTGCCAATATTTCTCTGTAGGATTGTCAATTTCGACATCCAGTTGTACTCGGAGTATTTCACTATTGCATAATAATAAAACCCTCAGTTGTTGCACTAGTTTTCCTGAGTTGGGTTTTTCTGGGGACATTGGTCTAAAAATAATTGTGTTATTTTATGTGTATTTGCTATTATTTCTTCCAATGTTTATTTCTTTCGCAGATTATTTGTGTAGGTTGCAGTCTGATTGATTTAGTATTTTTTGTAGCACATAGTAAATAAATTGTTAAGAATTAATTTAACAATTAGGAGAATTATTTCCAGTTGTTGCAATAGGATTCTAGTTTGGAGTTTTCACATATGCATAGGATGAGTGGTTCACCTTCTCCTATCGATGCCCCAGCACACATCCTACCCATGGAGTCTGGGACTCATGGGAAGTACCTCTCATCTAGGAAATGAGTTGGGAAAAGTGGTTAGGGACTATAGCACTACTAATGGATGCATCGTGTACTATCGTACTCCCTATGACTAGGATGCACGGTGTTCAACAACTTGATCTAGGATTAAGGACTTACTTTTGTCAGTGGAGAGTGGTAAGATCTTGTGACTCACTCTCAATCACTTCTTCTTCATTATTATTTCATGGTTCAACAGAGCAGAGTCATGATCACAGAGATGGCACATGATGACAGGATAGCATGATGATGATAGATGGATTGGCAGGTGAAATTATCCCTAGTTGAGAGGGAGTGTTAGAATTGGAAACTAGGGCCAAATTCCACCTTGGGATAGTTCATATGATGGATACGATTATTGCATTGGATTCCTTTTTTTGAGAGGTCCAAGTTTGATATAAAGATCATCTCATTTGGACAAGCAGAAGTGAAATTTTGAATTTATTCTCTCACATGCACAAATTGTTAAGGTTGGCCTCAACTTAATGTAGGCCCAAGAAGCCCAATAGATGTGTCCTTTCACCCTCATCGAATTGTATAAATAGGAGTGACCTCTCACCTCATTTAGATATCACTTACTCATCTATTATTCTCTCTCCTAATCAGATTGGTTCGTACAGCTTGGTGAACATCTCTCTCTCTCACACACGTGTGGATGAAGGACGAATTTCTAGGACAATTTGCAAGCCGAAAATTTCAAGGTTTTAGGATAGCGTTGACCGAAGGGATATTGACCAAATTTGACTATGCTTTGAGGGAAGAAGTTTGATCTCCTTAGGTTGCATTTATGGGCATAGAAACCGAGATTTTCTGAGCATATTGACTAGCGTTGACTTTAGGGTGACTTTTGTTTTGACCACAAAAAATCACAGCAAGTTTTCTCTCCTTTTACCGAGTTTGACTGAATTGTTTTGGGCTACATTTGAACTCTTGTTCAGGTCGAGTTTGACCAAGGAAGACCAAGCTGCATAGGTGAAGTTTTGCTATTGTTTTGACCAATCTTGACTTTCTGGTTAGGGCTGAAGTTTCACTGCATATTTGACAGGGTTGTTTTGACTGTGTATTGGGGAAGTAAATTTGATTTTTGTACTCTCTCTCTGTTGAACTATTTAATAATAATAAGAAGATTTGATCAAAGGGTTTTCCCCACATTGGGGTTTTTCCCTGGCATCTGCCAAATCTGGTGTCCTCTTGTCTTGGCTTGTCTTCTGCATATGTTTTTATGTTCTATCTACATTTATGGCCAATGTGATTGCTACTAAAATTAATTGGAAATTGTCATTGGGCCACTAAAGGAACATTGAAGTAAATTGTGCTAAGCATAGAACATACTATTGTTATCTAAAATTAAAAAATTCCTAAGGAGAACATAGTTAGTTCTCATGTAATTTGTAAAGGTGATGCTTGGTGGATGAAATACATGTGTTATGTGCACAATAGCAAGGAATCCAAAGAGAAAGGTGTGGATTGTATATATACTAAGCATGAAGAGGGTTACCAAGCACTCAAAGTCTCAACTTTTGGATTAGTTATTGGAGAAGTGGATGAAGGTGGAGTGGGGGAGTGGGGATGCCTGCTCCACCAACACTTACCAAAGTGTGGGAGGAGTTTGTGGATTGGGGGAGAGATTATTTTCCTAAAGTGTTCTTGCTTAGGTGCTTTGTTGACCATCATATTGATATTTAATGATGGTTGCAACCTCTGATTATATCTCCCTATATACTTTATAGACCCAGGTTGGAAGAACTGAGGTGATAATTGACTAAGCCACTGATGATAGCTTCATCAAACCTTCTAGGTGCCTATATGGTGCAATGGTCCTCTTCCAAAAGAAGGAAACACTAAAATTAAAGATATCCTTGAACTATCATGCATTAATCAAGCAAACCATAAAAAACCAACATCCCTTACCTTTGGATGCAATTTATTTTGAAAGTTGGCCAAGGCTGGAGGTATGGAAACTTTGAGTTCTTTGTTATGCCTTTTGGGTTGTGCAATGCTTTGGCTACCTTTTTGACCTTGATGAATGATGTGTTCAAATTGTTCTTGGACAAGGCAATGATCGTCTACCTATGTGACATTTTGGTGTTCAATGAGAACATGGAAGACTAAAAGAGGCATATGGTAGAAGTTTTCGGGCATTGAGGCAATGTCAATTGTTCTTAAAGAAGTCCAAGTGTGTTTTTGGGAATTAAATTCCATTTTTTTACCATTGGATTAGACAAGGATGCAAAAGGTCAATTGAGCATTGGGAGGAATCGAGAATAGTTCATGAGGTAAAGAGTTTTCTTGCTCTGGATAACTACTGCTACAAATTTATAGAATGTTACTTTAAGATTTTGACACCAACTAGTGATTTATTGAAGAAGAATAGCCAGTGGAATTGGTGGAGAAGTGCTAGGTAGCATTCTATGAACTTAAGGACAAACTTGTGTCAACACTTTTGTTTAAGCTACTAGACTTTGAGCAATAATTTGAAGTGCAAAGAGATGGTTTAGATTTTTCCATTGGAGGAGTTTTATCACAATAAGGTCATCAAGTGGCCTATGGGAGTAGAATGGAGGTCATTGTGAATGGAAGTACCTTGTTATGAGAAAGAAATAACCACAATTGTACATTTCCTACAAGTATGGAGGAATTATTTGTTACGAAAATAATTTGTTGTGAAGATGGAAAATGTGTTATTAAGTTATGTTGCCTCCCTACTAAAGTTTTCACCTAGGTAATTATGGTGGCAATACTTATTGGAAAAATTTGATGTGGCCATTGAATATTGTCTAGGCAAGCTAAACAATGGTAGCAGACACCTAGAGGAAGAATGATTAACTTGCAACATTTGAGGAGGATGAGTTGTTGGTGCCTATGGGCAGTGAGATGTAGGTTATCATGGACTTTCAAGAGAATATCAAATAGGGGTTACATAAAAATCCCACAATTTTGAACATCATGAAGCAAGTGAAGAAGGAGAAAACAAGAAAGTATTGGATGGATAGTGAATTTGTGTACTTTGATGATCACATTTATGTGCCTAAGTCATCTAACCTTTGGAAGGAACTCTAAAGGGAGTGACATGATTTGCTTTGGGCAGGCCACCCATGACAACAAAATATGATGGCATTGTTGGAATGGGGTTAGTACTATAAAAATACGAGATGAGAAGTACAAAAATATGTCTAGAACTGTCTTATGTGTCAATATGACAAGGTACAAACCAAAATTTAAACTAGCCCACTCCAAATTTTGTCATTGCTAGAGAAACCTTGGGCAAATGTCTTTGTGGACTTCGTCACTAAGCTTCTAGTTTCATGAGCATATGATGGGATTATGGCAGTTGTTGATCGTTTTTCCAAGTGCGTTCCAATGAAGATGTCGTGTGTTGTAGAATAAGTTGTAAACTTGTTCTTTAAGAATGTTATTAAGTATTTGGGTCTATCGTTGATTATTATGTCAAATAAAGATATAAGGTTCATGGTTCTATTATTGAGCCGAGAGGTGCTCTCCAGCCTAGTATGAAAGAGATGTTGTAATGTCTTATCATGTCCTGTTAAACATTTTGACTTGGTCAAATTACATGAAATAAAATAAAATAAAATTTAAAAACTCTTCGGCCTAGTATGGGAAAGATGTTGTAATTTTTAACATTTTGACTTAGTCAATAAAACAAAATTTAATAAACTTATTTGTTCTTATATCCATTTTTCATGATATGATATTATATCATAAGATTTATACTATATTGTAAATTAGTGTTTTTTTAATAAATATGCTCCAATGTTACTTTTGGTGTTTTTTTAAATTATTTTGATAAAACTTACATAGACAAATATGAAATTTTAAATATTGTATATTTTAAGAAATTAATTTAAAGAAAAATTATATTTTTATATTATATGTGGAATTAGAGGAACCGACAATTATGTTGAGCTCATATTTGCATGACATGAGGTTGATACTAACCACTACCATTATAACCTCCAGGCATACCAAATGGTCTCTCGTGCAACACACAGAAGTAATTATGGTTTTATACGAACAATGTCACAAGAATGCCTTAACAATGTACTCTACCACCGGCATTTTTTTTCAAGGAAAGAAATCAACCTCTCTCTCAGTCTGAGAGCTAGAGTGACATTGTTGGCACCAGGGCAACCCAAAGTATACTCACTTAAGAGTTCACAAGGTTTGGAGTCAATACAACAATATTCCTAAGCATGAAGCTATTACAATAATATTTATCAAGGCATTATAGCTCATCATGTCACTAGCATAGATTTGAATATAGGTGCGGAAGATAAGTCATTATGCCCAACCACCCAAGATAACCTCAATCGACAATTTACCACTAACTTATCTACACCTTAAAGCTAGTTTTTTATTAAATTAATTAAAATATTTAAAAGATAAATCATAGTTATTAACCCTTTTTCAATGAAAAATATATAATTATGTTTAATTTTAAAAAGAATATAAATATACAATATAATGTGACTTATAACAATTTTAATAGTACATTAATCTCTCTTTTGATGATGTTAGAGATTAAAAAAAAAAAAAAAAAAACAACACACAAACGAACAACGGTAGAGGATCATATTATTATGATCACCCACCCATTTATTATTGCCATTATAAGTTAGTTCAAAACAAAATCCAGAAAGGCCCTTATGCATTCACATTTAGTTCTCTATATAAATGTTAGAAATAGACTTTTGCAAAGGAATGCTTCACCTTTTTAACCCTTTCCATGATCTAGAGAAGAAATAGATTTTCCAAATTATTTTTCCTATTTTCCTAGTCTATGATGAGCTTGGAATACCCTATGACTCGAAGATGAGTAATGCCCTATTTTAAAGTAAATTATGCTTGATAACAACGGGAGAGAAAACATTTTAACCATTTTGTTTGTTTCTTCCCCATAATAGACTTAAAAATTAAACTATGATTTCCATTCAAGAGTAAAACATCCTCAACTCCATAGATACTGAAATTCATGTGACATGCTCTATCAAAAAAACCCAAAGCATTGGTTTTTTCTATTTCTAAAGTATTCTAGCACCCTTCACTTTGCTAGGCTCCCAATCCCTCCATGAGAATAACAAATTTGATGGCATAACTAAATGGTAAAAATCTCCTTGTTTTAAGAGATTATTTTCTTACTAACATGCCATAGTATAAGGTAAATCCTTATTCCCTCTCATAGTTTTATGTATAAACCATCTTTCCAAACAAATGACCCTAGAATTTGTGACGAGTGCACCTTTCCTATCTATTAATTTTAGAAAATCACTCAAGACATTTTTTAGTATAAAGATAATGCACTAATATATGATCATTTGTTTCAAGAGTATTTTTATAACATATTCATCTACCAAGCCTTGGTTAAGACCAATTCTCATAACTATCCCAATTTAGTACTTTATTGGATAATGTTAGCCATAGGATTTTCTAGTTTTCAAAGGACTTAATTTTCCATAAAGGCTTCCACCACCACTTGTTTTCAACCTCTTCATCCTCCTCAAAACTAGCCACGTATTCTAGTTGTGATATGTACTTTCTACAAGATTTATTATGACCACATAGTTTCATCCTCTTCCTCCATAAGTTTGTTAGCACTATGTTTAAGACTATAAACATATTGATTCCATTCTTCTTTCTTTGATTTTTATAGATATAATTAGAGAGTAATTTTATAACATTGGCTCCAAATGGAAGTAGACCTTGGATCAACCACCTATAGTAAGCAATGAATATTAAAAAATGCATTTTTATAGAGGCTCGGATAGCTTGAAATCACTTATGCATCCCATCCAAGAATCTTCCCTATTCTCATTTTATCCCCATTTCCTACCATCCAAGCCAACCATTTTCATAACAATGAAAAAAAATTAATCATTGCCTTCTAAATAATTGAAAGTCACATGTATGACTTGATTAGATTTATGATCTAGTCTTCCATTGATCAATATCCATGTACTTTACATAAATCATTTGTTTTCATATCTTTCATAGCTTATCAATCGCCAAAGGCCTTTTGTTTCCAAGGCCTAGCCAAAAAGTGTGTTTTTTAACCCCCATTCACTTGCTTCCTTTTGATTTGCTAGATTTTAAATTTTACCAATGAGATGGCTTCTATTTTCTTCTCCTTGTCAAGAAGTAACTAGAGAATTCTTTTTTAATTTTTTCGAACATAACTTTTAGTACATTTGCTAAAGAGTACTAGTATATTGTGATCAATTCCAGTATTGGTTTTACCAATCTCAACCTGTAGGAATTTACAGGGTAAGTTCCTCAGATAGAACACCAAAAGGACACCGCTCACAAACAGATCACAGATCAATACACCAGTATTTTGACATGGTTAAAACCCTCGAGAGGGAAACGGTCCACGGCCTGCGCCAACGTGGCTACTACAGGCAATTTATTAATAAAGAATGAAAATTTACATAAGCTTCTCTCATGCACGGTTAACCTACAAATGACCCTCCATGCGCTTTAAATAGAATTCATGGACCAATCGGGTGTCAAGCCGCGGATCAAGTGTCGGTAATACCGAGGAGAGAATGAACCGTCGGATCACTACATATCGTGACCGTCGGATTGTAAGTTACAAAATGTACAACGGTAAAGAAACACACTTTACCTAACTCTATACCTAACTCTATACTAGACCAAGTTGAACTTAACTATTCTTATGTGTTGGAATATCCTAACATCCCCCCTTAAGAACAACTTGGGATAGGATGAAGGATTTACAAATATGACACAATAGGAGAAGGAAGGAGGCACTAGAGCCTATCCCCCCTTAGTGACAACTTCCTGAACTCCAAGCATATATCGAAGTTTAGTGAACTTCGTCTCTGTGAGAGCCTTTGTGAAGATGTTGCAACCTGATCATCTGTTGAACAATATTGCACTTCAAGAACATGGTCATGAATGAGTTTTCTGATGAAGTGCATGTGTAGTTCAATGTGTTTGCTGCGCTGATGCTGGACTGGATCTTTGCATAGC
>APFE030836154.1:0-39380 GCA_000404065.3 Pinus taeda | reverse complement strand
AGCAGTGTGTAAGTGATTTTATTTTGCAAAAGGATCCACGCAGCAGCGTGAGAAATGTATATGTAATTTTCACACTGCAGTGAATTATTATTGGTGAATCCCTCTGTGAGAGAGGAAGATCATAATCTGTAACTAAAATCTTTTAATGAATAGAAATCCTTGGTGTGTGTGTGAACTCTGTTCGCTGCTCAGAATTTTTTTTGTTTCCGCTGTGTTAAAAAAATCCTGTGGTGAAACAGAGCATTGCCTCTGTGTGCAAGTTTTTTACTGTTTTTGGGATTTTACTAGAAAAATTTCCCAACAAGAAGTACAATTAATTTTTAGCAAATTTTGGGAACCAGTGATAGTTTGTGAACTTCTTTGAGATTCGAAATTGCTCATACTTCTGATCCAACTACTTCGGTTCACGTTGTCTTAATATAATCGGCCAAACGTTGCAGGTTAACCCAAGAGGATCCTCCCTCACTTGCTGCTTGCCTTATCGTTTCTCTAATTTCTTTACTCTTCCTCCTCATCTCTTCCCCTACTTTGCTTCCCACCAGAAATTTGACAACTCTTCCAATCTCTCCCCGCCCTATCGCTCCATCGTCCCCGCATATCTCTAACCCTAATCCAATATCCCAATGGCTAACCACAAGTATTCTATTAGTGTATTGATCAATCCCCTGTGGAAAAACCAACATGGGGACCCCCAAACTCAGGCTCTCCATTGTTGAATTCCAACCCCTGTGGGTGAAGAAACCTCCAACGGAAGGATGAGATAAAACTGATAATTGAGTACACCACGGAACCACCAGGCCTTGATTTTTCGTTTTCTCCAAAAAGCCCTCTGGTAGAACGTCACCATCATCATCAGAACCTAACATACCTGGACGGACTACCCACAGCAAATTCTGCCCACTTTCCAGTAAACCCATCGCTATCTCTTCCACTTGAGTTCTAGACATGCGAGCTACGCTTCCAAAGGAAACATAGAGAACAGAGCATCTCGCCTTCGAATCCAGCCACTGCGAACAATCTGTTTCGGTCCACAGACTTAGTGACGTGGAATTCACAGAAATCTGGTTATGCCTGCACTCGGCTTCGAGATAAACTGAAGGAAAAAATGGACCGATGAGCAGATTGGAGCTACAGTTTCTCGAACTGCATCGCTTGCTTCTCTTTCGAGTTCGTACACTGTATTTCCGATAATCCATTCTGCCTCATCTAGCAAAGTGATCTGTTGCACAATATCTCTATAAAATTCACTGGACGTGTCTCTCGCCTGGATAATTGATGGCCTATCCTCAGGCTTCAATGGAGGAAGACCCGGAATATAATCAATCATGACTTTGGAATCTGTAAAAATAAATACGTGTTCGTTACATATCAAAACACCTAAATCTTTTTTTTCAGTTCAAAAGGGAGGAGAGCAGTGCACCTTCTTTCTTTGGCGGAATGTGACCGTTGGAAATAATTAGGGAGAGATGTTTATGGATGGCATAAACACTCACAGACTGTGACCAGAAACAGACGAAAGGAACCTTAAATTTCTTGGCGACGAGAGACGTCCAAAAAAGAAAGAAGCTGCCGATTATAAGCGAGAACAGGGGCTTGCCAGCTTCTGTATGGAGGTGATTTTGTATTAGACCTTCCGCAGAATCTCTCATTTTGTACATTACAAATGGGTAATATTCCAAATAATTGGCCTGTCGGTCAAAATCCAGCAGTAGGCCGTCTGAAACCTGTGCGAAGCGAATGTTTGAATTCGGACCAACTGAAATCTCGTCGTGATAACTGCGGGCTTTCATAATTATAGAATGATTGGATTCGGTGTTGATGAAAGTGACATGAATGCCTTTGGAAGAAAGCATCTCAGAGAGTCGTACCATTGGAGTTGTCTGACCCTGAGCTGGATATTGTATAACCAAAACATGGGGAGCCATAGTGAGTAGAAGATCACAATTTGCTCTTTGATTGTGAAATTAGCACCGGGAACCCCTCGGTGGCGTAGTATTAATAGAGTGCTTGAAGTTTGAAGAGTAGGCAGAAAGAACTCTGCCCAAGTATAAAAAGAAGTTTGAACAGTAGGTTCAGTTTTGGAAATATTTGTGTTTTTTTGGGTTTAGTTTTTGTTTTTATTGTTTTATTTTACTTAAGAGATCAATTTCTTTTGGTTGGAAGTGTCATATGCCGTTGTTATGTAGTTGTTATGATGATTCTTGAGTTATCAGTCTAAAAAAAGTTGTTGATTACCCGTCGGTGGCGTAGTCTTAATAGAGTGCTTGAAGTTGGAAGAGTAGGTAGAAAGAACTCTGACCAAATATAAAATGAAGTTTGAATAGTAGGTTCAGGTTTGGAAATATTAGTGCTTTTTTGGGTTTAGTTTTTGTTTTTATTGTTTTATTTTACTTTAGGGATCAAATTTTTTTGGTTGGAAGTGTCGTATTCCGTTGTTATGTAGTTGTTAGGATGATTCTTGAGATAGCCGTCTAAAAAAATTGTCGATTATTATGTTATGAGTTGGTATCATTATAAATTGGACTCATGATCTAGATGTATTAAAATCAGTATATTATATATATTATAATTTTTATGATAAATAATAAATAAGTGTAATTTTTAATTTAGAATGTGCACAACCATTATCTCATTATTTTTCTAAATTTCTATTAATTTCAATAATACATCATAACTAGTTGTCATACTGAGCTGATTTTGAATCAATAACGACACTCTTTACATATTCAAATAGTGTTAACTATTAAAGTTATGTAATCTAATGCAACAGAGGGAAATAGGCTCTATGACGCAATGTAACAAAGGTGAACCCTCTATGACGAAGTTATAATAGAATGCTTGAAGGAAGAGTAGGTGGGACAAAGACAAAATTCGAAATAAAATAGTATTGAGTTTTAATGCTTAAACCAATTGGAAGTCTCGGAATTTGTCCTGCAAGTAGCCATTTCTGAAAGAGATAAATTCAAAACTATCTTCAGCATATCAGCAGGACATTATGAGTGGAATGTCATGCCTTTTGGTCTCAAAAATGCACCATCAGAATTCCAAAAGGTAATGGACAATATTTTTAAGCCATATTTTGACTGGCTTATTGTATATATAGATGATGTATTGATATTCTCTAAAAATATTCAGGAGAATTTTAAGCATGTAAATATATTTAAGAATTTAGTTAAGCACAATGGTTTGGTGCTTAACAAAAATAAGATTGAGGTTTTTCAAACCACTATCAAATTTTTGGGCCACCCAATCTGCAATGGGGAGATTTCTTTGCAGAAACATGCACTAGAGATTGGAGACAAATTTCCAGATGTCATAACAGACAAGAACCAACTGCAAAGGTTCTTAGGTTTCCTCAACTATGTCAGCAACTTCTATCAAGACTGTGCCTGTGACAGAAGAATATTGAACAAAATACTGAAGAAGAATCCTCCAAAGTGGACAGAGGTCCATACAGAAGCAGTCCAAAATATCAAGGCAAAGGTACAATATTTGCCTATTTTATATGTTGCTGATGAGATTGCATATAAAATTGTAGAATCAGATGCAAGTAACATTGGATGGGGTGCCCCGGCTGCGGGTGTTTGAAATGAGGTGCTGTACGAGGACGACGCACCAACTGGGCAGGTGGCAGCCTAGTTACGGCAAATGTAAGGGTAACGGAACGACTTGCAGTCCCTGTACAGATATAATGAATGTGACATTCATCACGATCCTCTAGTTCGTCGTGCATAACATGATGGCGGTCCTATTGCTCGTCACTCCCGCGATTTTGCTCCAGACCTTTAGTTGTGTGGTCGTGGATGCTCCGGGTGATTCATCAAGCCATTATGACAGCCTGTCTCTGCTTGCTTGGCTAAACAGTTTGGCTCTCGCCATTGGGTCTCTGCCTCTTTCTCACTTGGTGTGTCAGTTTCGTAGGCTCATCCATCTTTGCACTCACCTCTGTTCTTGTCTCTCTTTGCGCTTCAGCTCCTTGCCCCTCTGTGCCTCCACCCCTTTGCATTCCCGGCTCACAGCGCCTTCGCTCCCTTGTCAGCTTACCTGGGTCTTCAACATGCCGCGTGAACGTCTCAGACTTGTAAGCAGGTGGGGAGGTTCACGAGGACGAGCTATCCAACAGCACTCTTCCACTACCTCAGACCCTTCCTCAGACGCGTTGGAGTCCTCGGCGTCAAGGAGTGGCAGGGGAAGATGTCGAGGGCGGGCTCGAAATGTGGACTGTGAGCACAATGCTCATCCCACCACCCGTTTCCGAATTCCTTGCAACCTGGCGAATTCCTCTCTTATTTTCTCAGTCACGATAGAGAAGTGCGAGAACATGGCTCATCTCAGAGCCTCTTCAGAGAAAAGGCAGGCCAATCATGCTATCGTCTAGCGCCAAGGAAGCCAGTCCGTGGTGAACCCTGGAACTATTGCAGGTCCAAGCGAGCCGGCCAAAGACGCAGTCCTTCCGTCAGATTCCAGCGACTCATAGCAGTATGGGTGTAGGATTATCGAGGAGTAGCCGTCTACCTCTGTTGACGAATGAACCAGCCTTCGCCTCATTTTTGGTCCTGCAGACGAAGTAGGAGTTTGCCTCCCTTTCATTCCAGAGCATCCATGCCTGTTTCAGGTCTTTACCAATTCCAATTGTTGGAATTTGTCACAGTCTTGTTAATGTTGTTGTTTGTTTTAGTTTTGTTCATGATGGAGTCTGTTTCAGTTTTGTCCATGCTAGGAGTCAGCAAAGTTTTACCTCTGCATGTATTGCTACCTGGTCAGTTTATGGTTTTCTTGGACAAGCCAATGCTCTGGAAAGTCTTGCTCTTCGATGTCAGTCCACTAATGGATCCATAGTAAGTATGGAGAGAATTACTCTGTCAATTGCCATACTCACGGCAAGAATCTTCGAGGCTTGCCTCGCTGTAACTTTCTTTGTATAATAATAGGAGTAGACTAATTGAGAAAGAAAAAAAAAACATTGGATGGGGTGGAATTCTGAAGAAAAAGGTTGGAAAAGAAGAGCAAATAGTCCAATTTGCATCTGGAGTATGGAATCCAGCTGAGCTGAACTACTCCACAATAGAAAAATAAGTAAAGGAATCATGGAATTGCATCAGTAAGTTTGAAGTTTATCTCATTAACAAAATATTTTTTCTTAGAACTAATCTATCTGCTTTGCAGAAGGTATTAACAAAAGACATCAAGAAGGCCAAAGAAGCCAAGTTTTCCAGATGGCAAGCTCCTTTTGCAAACTTTGACTTTCAGGTGGAACACATTAAAGGTGAAGCAAACAGTCTCCCTGACTTTCTTAGTAGGGAATATATTGAAGCAAGAGATCATGTCATGATGATCATTACTGACTGGGACTAGCACCAGAAACAAGAAATACTAAGGACCATCCAAGATAATCAAGACTGGTAATAATACAAAAGGAATTGGAAACCCACTTGGCAACTCAGAAACATGAAGGTACTAGGCGCCAACTTGCAACCTCACACTGAAATTCAACACTTTGTTCCTGAAAGGAAAGTGTACCCAAAGGTAGCAAGTGGATTCGTGATATGATATATGAGAAATCAAAAAGAGATGTTGGAGTTGCACATCAAGCTCTAGAATGTAACTTTCACGATATCATCGGCATATTGTGTCACGAAGGGCGTAGTACTAGCATTTATGAAAAATTCTTTTGTATTTATCGAACCAGAGATCTTTGGAATGAACAAGGACATTGGGTTGTCCAGCCTTGTGATCGTTGACCAAGAAATGACCCAAAGATTATTTTTCCTAACACTCTGTATGACTTTGCAGGGTATAAAAAACTTTAGTGGAAATTTCTTAATGTCGATGACAAAGAAAAGACTCACTATACAAAACTAAAATTTAGCATATTAGCTGGTTCTCAGAGAAATCAACAGTGCCAATGGTTCCGAGAGTGGTGGAGTGATTATGGGTTAAGCAAAACATCCATGGAT
Organism: Pinus taeda; assembly: GCA_000404065.3. Lineage (NCBI taxonomy): Eukaryota > Viridiplantae > Streptophyta > Pinopsida > Pinales > Pinaceae > Pinus > Pinus taeda. The sequence goes on along the minus strand of APFE030836154.1, from coordinate 33,423 downwards.
CCTGTATACCATGAGGCATACCAAAGAAAAGATTGTGATTGGTGCCAAGAACATGGCATTGGAGAATGTTTTCATACCATGCATAAAATTGTCAAGGATATGATAGACAAATAGTTGTCTCCATTTCATAACCTAAACTATTCACTCCAGGAATATATGAGAGAACACTTAGAATGGTTAGTCTTAACCAAGGTAAAACATTAAATTATTTTGGGTAAACCAATGATTGTCCGTAGAATATACACAAAAGCCTGGGATGAATTGTTGTATAAAAGAGATAGATTCCCTGACCTCAAAATATTCAGATGGTTCACATGGGCTTTCCATTAAAAGTATCCATTGTGTAATAATAAGAACCAGTCATAAGGGCTAAATTGTGACCAAATTTTCCATGGGCTTTGCTGTACTAAAGCCTCCACTATGTAAATAATTCATGCACTATTTTTCCGTGGGATTTTCTTAAAAGCATCCACTTTGTTTTGTGAGTATTATGTATTTCTCGTGGGCTTTGATTCCACCTTGTTCTGTCAGGATTATCTTCCGTAATATTTATTTTCGGATAGGAATCTTGGTGCGGATATCACCTTGGCATTACCCGAAAGCAATAATTCCATCCTATGGAATATTTGTGCGGATGTTGCCCTAGAGGGACGAAAAAATAATGATTCCATCCACCTTTCAGTCAGAACACTGATAGCCTACAGTAACGTTTGTCCCCTCTCATTTCTTATATAATGAGGGTAAGGCTCATTGTTGAGGGCATTCAAAGTTTGAGTCAGTCTGAGTCTTTGCAAGTTTTGTGTCGAGTGCCTCTCCTGCTCTGCATCTGTGGACGTTCAGTCTGATCTGCTTGCATCATGAGAAAAGCTCAAGTTCTTAGGTGATTTGGGAGCCTATGCATCAGTGTGCTCGGCACTGGTGAGAACCTAAAGTGGCCGAATCATATTAGAAAGTAATCTAGTATGTATATGGGTTTAGGTCATATTCTGAGGCAGAGCCTATCTTTCACCAGGTAGCCTTCGATATTGCTTGTTCCTTGCGAACAACATATAGTCTGATAAATGTGAAGATAGTCAATCTCTATAAAGAATCTCTCAGTAAGAAGTTTTATCCATTTTGAAATAAAATGAGTATACCATTATGCATCTGAATACATTGCGCATATATAGTGTCTGTTGTGGTAGTAGTTATCTCTGATGCTTACATCCGAAGTTCGCTGGAAGTTTGCCAAAGGCATGAAGGGATGCCAAGGCCATTGTTAGGTGAGGAAGCCGTTGTTGAGGCCGTGAGAGTGTGAAATTTCTAAGTAGGTTCACCATTGGTTCACTAGGAGTCAGTAATAGGAGATAATAGAAGAGACACAGCAAGGCTAAGTCAGCAGAGAAAGCAACAACAGCATAGTGAGTGATACTGTACGACCACTGTAGCAAGCTTGTGACCAGAAGCCCCTGCTAAAAATTGGTATCATAGCTAATAATGTTTGGTTCATAGGTCGATATTCTAAATCTTATACTCATTAAAAGAATGGACCCTTTCTGGAAATCAGTCTCTTACTGAGAACTAGAAGAGAGAGATTCTAAGGCTGAAGAAAATCCTTTAATGGATATGTTTGCATCAAGTTCCAGTCATGTCCTAAATTTTGCCGAACTTGAATATGAAGAACCCCAGCCTTCTACCCAATGGGAACTACTTGCTATAGCTCCCTCAAAAGTATATAGTGATCTTTTTGTTTTCCATTTAAAAGTAGCTACTAGAATTAGCATTAAAGAGTTTGTGAGCCAGATTCAAGAAAATGTCGATAGTATTCAAACAATTTCTTTGTTTAATCCAAAAGAGTTACAGGCAGAGGCCAAGAGACTAAAGACAAATTATCTGCACTTAAGGTGTATACGAGTAGGAATCAATCCTTTAATCCATAAAGGATTACATAATTTTGCATTAGCTACTGTCCGTGATCTGATGCATAATAAGTACAGTGATTCCTTAATAGGCGGAATAGTTGCTCCTTTGTCGAATGGCCCAGTCTATTTTCACTGTTACCCAAATTTCTCTATCTATACATTTGATGAAACCATTGATCAGATCTTACAACTCCATATCCAAAGCACCGGTTTCGATATGCACAAAAAGAGAAACAATATAGCCATACAAACCAAGGCCTATTTTCGTCACACCAATACGTTGTGGCCAGCCATCTGCCATACTCCCAGTTGAGATTCTAAATCCAGTATTGTCGTCCTAACTGATCCCAAAAGTCAGAAAATAGAACACCAAACTATCATATGGGAAGACTTAACATTTCCAGAACACTAGGTGGTGAACAATCCTAAGTTCTCATGTCAAAGAAAATTACCTCGGCTAAAATTACAAAAAAATTATTTTCTGCAGTCATATCCTTTCCCAGAAGATCCACCATTGACCGCCGACATATTAATATCACCTATAAACAATCCAAATATTACAGAGATCCCTCCACTATAGATACAACTTGTTCTAGTTCATCTTCTTGTAGACATAATCCTTTGTATGAATTAGCACAACTTGTAAATTTTTCCTCTTTAGAAGTAAAATGTCCAGAATGCCAAGAAAGTATCAATCTACTTACGCCTGCTGAAGCCACAATTCATGTCAACTATAATCCCAGATATGGCATAGCTCCTCCTTCAGCTTCTGTTAAATACATGCCCGAACCCTAAATGTTCAGATATACCTTTTACACCTGAGCAGAATATAGATCATGTACTCATGATGCATGAGATTGTTACATTGGAAGGAGAATACCGAAGGTTGACTAAGATGACATGTCTAATGAGACCAGCTAAGCCTAGATATGGCCTAGGACATCTTGAATAGGGAAATTGCATAATACCAAATTGCGGATTTCGCCCAGTTCCTAAAGACTGCAAAAGGCCTGTAGTAATGGAGATTCATAAATTCTTCTGTCTCATGAATGGATTCCTAAAATCAGAGATCAGTGAAGAATGGATGAAAGAAATGATTAATTGGGACTTATACACTAATCCTCAAGCAGATGAATTTGATGAGAAATATACTCCCCAAGAGAAGAAAGAATTAGCTAAAGATTGGAAACATTTTATGGAAATAAATAACACCTGGATATCTTTCTATTCCTGGAAAGATAATATCTCTCCATTAAATTTTTTCACTAGTTCTACAAGTATTACAAGAAGTAAGCATGCCTAGACTGCATTAGATGGGACAAAAGTTGAAACTCCATCAACATTTCCTCCTTTCAAAGGAATTGTGATTGGAGAAAACAAAAACGCAACCAAAGCCATACCGATGGTATAGAAAAATGACAATGCTTTAGGCATTGATGGAAGAATTTAGAAGGCCAGTGAACAACTAAATTGGACAAATACTGCATTAAAAGGCTTAGAAATAAATGTAGCAAAATCTATAGGAGTCAAGGAACAAATTGATATTGTGCAAGTATCAATTAATAATGTAAATAAATGTTTAAATAATGTACAGTTTCATTCCAGTTTGATTCGTTCTTATGCAAGAGAATCTTTATCCAAGATAGAAGGAGTAGAAGAAAAGTTAGTTGATCATTTAGACACAACTAAACATCTCATAACAGATAAAGTTGAAAACATGGATCTGTCAGAAGTTGAAAAACTAGTTCCAAACTCCTTTCTTGTTAAAAGAAGCATAAAGATTTAGGATCCTGTTAAAACTGTCAACAGGTTTCTAGCTATATTCCCCAAGGAAGTAGCCACATCTTTCGAATCTAAGGCTACAACAAAAGTGACCATTGCATCCTTATTCAAGGATGAAGAACAAGAAAAAGGGAAAGAACAAAAAGATCATGATACACAGATCTTTCCTATATATCAGCCTCTTGAGAATAGGTTCACTAGATATACAGCACCTGATATTGAAGGAAAAGGAAAACTACCTAAAGCACATACCTTTTTCCCAGACTCCCACAGAGAGTGGAACATATATAACATGAGTTTCAGCCAAATCCGACAAATGATTGATATGATGTATACTGAATATAAACTCATGTGTCTTAGAGGGAGAAGTGAAATTGATGCTTGCAGAACTATTATTCAATGCTTTACAGGAACATTCCTCAGGTGGTGGGAGACAAAATCTTCCCCAAATCTCATGGAAGCAGAAGTTCTTATAAATGAGAAAGGAGATGTGATACACAGCTCAGATGGCACCATTACCACCAATATGATAGGAGCATTGACATCAATGATCCTAGAGCATTGGTGTGGTAGCGAAACAAAAATTGTGGACAAAAATGAAGTTATTTTGATGAATCTGAAATGCTACAAAATGTCCCAATTTGAAGACTTCCATAGAGATTGGATGTAGAGGATTTACAAGTTCAAAGATTCAAATAACCTGTTATGGAAATGGGTATATCTTGCAGCCCTGCCATCCGGATTTGTAGATTATATCAAAATGCAAGAAGTCTTCCAATTAACTTTTGAGTCATATACATGGGGATAGATATATGCTCAAATTACAAAGGCACTGGTAAGTCTTTGTACAAGCTGAAAGGTAAATAAATCTCTGGAAAGAATTTCCAGATTGCCAGACAAGACGTCCATCTGCAACAGGTATGGACTAACAATGGATGATCCTTTGGTAAAATGAAGGAAAGCTAAGAAAAGAGCAAAGAGAGAGTTTAAAGAAACTTTCTACAAGAACAGAAGAAAGTATCCAAAGGACAAGAAAAGATATCCAAACCACTGTGAGGACAAGCCTCCAGAACAAAGAAAGGGTATTATAAGTATCTTCCTAGAACACACTATTATAATCCCTCTAATATTCACCTACACACAACCAAGCAGGATAAATGGAATAAAATCACTTGTTAGTTATGTGGGCAAAATGGACATACATCCTCCAGATGTCCACAAGGAAAAGAATCAAAGCTAAACAGAGGCAATAAATCTAAAGCCTTTGTTCAGAAAGGCAAATAAGTTAAGCAGGAAGGAAGAGGACCAATGGTCTATACAAAATGCGGTTCTCATACACGGAGGATAGAGCACTGCCCGAATGTTGTTATCAGAGAAATTTCTCAGCAGCATGAGATAGAAGAATCTTCCTTTTATTCTTTCAGTTCTTCTTCTATAGAAGAACTACAGGCTCATATAGAGCAATATTCAGATTCTGGTTCTTGAGAGTGTTTATGTTTTGATTCTGAAGAATGTGTTTGTCAAGCTCAATATAATTCTAATTCTGAATATTACAGTGAATCAAGCGAAGAAGGGGAAATTCCAAGCCCCCGAAAGAAAAGGTCCTCATGGAAGCAACAGAAGAAGATGAGATGAAAATCCTTTCCGAGATATGAGCTATGGAGGATGGAGAAATGAAAAATCGTCTGACTGAAGCCTTTATGGACCAGCTTAAATCCAAAGCTTCAAAAGATTTAGGTACGAAATATTTATTCATTGATGGTTTCTATGAAATAAATACAAAATCATTCCAAATGCATCAACAAAAACCTGGCAGAGTGAGATCACTCACTCTAGGGGAGGTAAGTCGTGAGATTCACAAGCTCAAGGCAGAAATTTCTACAATGAAAGCGTGGATTGCAGAACTGAAGGTAAATAGATAGCAAAATAAGAAGAAGATAATGATTAGCCATGGGATACCGCTCCATATAGCAGTAATCAAGAAATCCAAGTTGCTGAAGGAATAAAAGATCCAAATTTTGGGTTTAGAGATATGAGATTGTTAATCATCTCTTATTAACAACATCATGTCAAAGTAAATGTCTGCATAAAGGGCCAAATGTTTGAAATGGTTACTCTTCTAGATTCTGGAGCAGACATAAATATCCTCAACATGAAGAATATTTCAGCCAAGTATTGGGTTGCTGCAGAAAGAAAGGTAGTAGGTTTGGGTAATAAAAAGCTCCAATATGAGGTACCCAAAGCCTCTCTGTATTTTGATACTCACTGTGTTTATTTGAAATTTGTAGTAGCTGACATTCTAGTAGATTGCATACTTGGTAATGTCTTTCTAGCAGTAGTAGAACCTCATGGGTCACTCAAACTTAAAGGAGGAAAAGCTGGATATTTGATATTAGTCCCCATAGCTAAAGGGAAAAGAAATAAAATTGAGCTTTCATACATCTCCAATCCAAGAATCTCTACAATGGTCCAAACTGTGCAGAATTTGGATAGAGCTGAAGCCAAACTTTTAGACCTGGAGATTCTTGGATTGGAGATGTATGGAGGCTCAATTTTCTTTCTTGTCCCTTTAGATGTGGGGACTGATATAAAATATCCAGCTTTTCCTCCTTTGAGTCTGAGTGGCCCATGAGATTCTATTTATGCCAAAAAGACATTGTCAAGTATGCAATCTACCAGAATGGCAGCTACTGCAAATTTCAAATAAACACAATGAGACTCAAAAGAGAGAGGATCTGGGTACCTCATATTGGAGCTTTTTATTACCCAAACCTACTACCTTTCTTTCTGCAGCAACCCAATACTTGGCTGGAATATTCTTCATGTTGAGGATATTTATGTCTACTCTAGAATCTAGAAGAGCAACCATTTCAAACATTTGGCCCCTTATGCAAACATTTACTTTGACATGATGTTGCTAATAGGAGATGGTTAACAATCTCATACCTCTGAACCCAAAATTTGGATCTTTTATTCCTTCAACAAATTGGATTTCATGATTGCTGCTATATGGAGCAGTATCCCATGGTTGATCATTATCTTCTTCTTCTTTTGCTATCTATTTACCTTTCTTCAGTTCTGCAATCTAAGCTTTCATTGCAGAAATTTCTGCCTTGATATTGTGAATCTCATGGCTTACCTCCCCTAGAGTGAGTGATCTCACTCTGCCAGGTTTCTGTTGATGCATTTGGAATGATTTTGTATTTCTTTCATAGGAAGCATCAATTAATAAAGATTTCTTACTTGAATATTTTGAAGCTTTGGATTTAAGTTGGTCCATAAAGTATTCAGTTAGGCGATTTTTCATTTCTTCGTCCTCCATGGCTCATATCTGGGATAGGATTTTCAGCTCTTCTTCTTCTATTGCTGCCATGAGGACCTTTTCTTTCTAGGGCTTGGACTTTCCCCTTCTTCACTTGATTCACTGTAATATTCAGAATTAGAATTATATTGAGCTTTACAAGCACGTTCTTCAGAATCAGAACATAAACACTCTAAAGAGCTAAAATTTGAATATTGCTCTATATGAGCCTATAGTTCTTCTACAGAAGAAGAACTAAAAGAATCATAAGAAGATTCTTCTATCTAATGCTGCTGAGCAATTTCTCTGATGACAACATTCAGGCAGTGCTATGTCCTGTGTGTATGAGAACCACATTTCATACAAATCATTGGTCCTCTTCCTTCCTGCTTAACTTGTTTGGCTTTCTGAACAAAGGCTTCAGATTTCTTGCCTCTGTTTAGCTTTGATTCTTCACCTTGTGGACATCTGGAGGATGTATGTCCATTTTTCCCACATAAACAACAAGTGATATTATTCCATTTATCCTTCTTGGTTGTGTGCAGGTGAATATCAGAGGGATTATAATAGTGTGTTCTAGGAACATACTTATAATACCCTTTCTTTGTTCTGGAGGCTTGGCCTCGTAGTGGTTTGGAATATCTTTTCTTGTCCTTTGGATATTTTCTTCTGTTCTTGTAGAAAGTTTCTTTAAACTCTCTCTTTTCTCTTTTCTTAGCTTTCCTTCATTTTACCAAAGGATCATCTGTTGTCAATCCATACTTGTTGTAGGTGGAATTCTTGTCTCGCAATCTGGAAAGTTTTTCAAGAGATTTATTTACCTTTGAGCTTGTACAAAGACTTACCAGTGTCTTTGTAATGTGAGCATATATCTCTTCCCATGTATATGACCCAAAAGGTAATTGGAAGACTTCTTACATTATGATATAATCTAAAAATCTAGATGGTAGGGCTGCAATATATACCTATTTCCATAACAGGTTCTTTGAATCTTTGACCTCATAAATCCTCTGCATCCAATCTCTATGGAAGTCTTCAATTTGGGACATTTTGTAACATTTCAGATTCATTAAAATAACTTCTTTTTTGTCTGCAATTTCTGTTTCGCTACCACACCAATGCTCTAGGATTATTGATGTCAACGCTCCTATCATATTGCTAGTAATGGTGCCATATGAGTTATGTATCACATCTCCTGTCTCATCTTTAAGAACTTCTGCTTCCATTGCTTCAATGAGCTTTGGGGAAGATTCTGTCTCCCACCACTTGAGGAGTGTTCCTGTAAAACATTGAATAACATATCTGCAAGCATCAATTTCACCTCTCCCTGTAAGACACATGAGTTTATATTCAGTATACATCATATCAATGATCTGTTGGATTTGGCCGACACTCATGTTATCTATGTGTCACTCTCTGTGGGAGTATGGGAAAAATGTATGTGCTTCAGGAACTTTTCCTTTTCCTTCAATATCAAGTGCTGGATATCTAGTGAACCTATGCCCAAGTGGTTCATATATGGGAAAGATCTATGTATCATGATCTTTTTGTTCTTTCCATTTTTCTTGTTCTTCATCCTTGAATAAGGATGCAATGGTCACTTTTGTTGTAGCCTCATATTCGGAATATGTGGCTACCTCCATGGGGAATAAGGCTGGAAAGTTGTTGACAGTTTTAACAGGATCCTGAATCTTTATGCTTCTTTTAATAAGAAAGGAGTTTGGAACTGGTTTTTCAACTTTTCACTGATCCATCTTTTCAAATTTATCTGTTAAACCAGTTATGAGATGTTTAGTTGTATCTAAATGATCAACTAACTTTTCTTCTACTCCTTCTATCTTGGATAAAGATTCTCTTGCATAAGAACGAATCAAACTGTACATTGTTCAAACATTTATTTACATTATTAATTGATACTTGCACAATATCAATTTGTTCCTTGACTCCTGTAGATTTTGCTGTTTATTTCTAAGCCTTTTAATGCAGTATTGGTCCAATTTAGTTGTTCACTGGCCTTTTGAATTCTTCCATCAATGCCTAAAGCATTGTCATCTTTTTGTGCCAGTGGTATGGCTTTGGCTGCATTTTCATTTTCTCCAATCACAATTCCTTTGAAAGGAGGAAATGTTGATGGAGTTTCAACTTTTGTCCCATATAATGCAATCCAGGCATGCTTATTTGTTGTATTACTTGTAGAACCAGTAAAAACATTTAAGGGAGAAATATTATCTTTCTAGGAATAGAAAGATATCTAGGTGTTATTTATTTCCATAAAATGTTTCCAATCTTTAGCTAATTCTTTCTTCTCTTGGGGAGTATAATTCTCATCAAATTCATCTGCCTAAGGATTAGTGTATAATTCCCAGTTAATCATTGCTTTCATCCATTTTTCACTAATCTCTTATTTTAGGCATCCATCAGTGAGAGAGAAGAATTTATGAATCTCCATTACTCCAGGATTTTTGTAGTCTTTAGGAACTTAGCGAAATCTACAATCTAGTATTAGGCAATTTGCCTATTCAAGATGCCCTAGGCCATTTCTAGGCTTAGTTGGTCTCATTAGACAGATCTTCTGAGTTAACCTTGTGTATTCTCCTTCTAATGTAACAATTTCATGCATCAGGAGTACATGTTCTGTATCCTGCTCATGTGGGAAAGGTATATATGAACATTTAGGGTTCAGGCATGGATTAACAGAAGTTGAAGGAGGAACATGCCATATCTGGGATTATGGTTGGAATGAATTGTGGCTTCGGCAAGCATAAGCAGATCGATACTTTCTTAGCATTCTCGACATTTGACTTCTAAAGAGGAAAAATTTACAAGTTGTGCTAATTCATACAAAGGATTATGTCTACAAGAAGATGAATCGGAACAAGTTGTATCTACAATGGAGGGATCTCTGTAATATGTGGATTGTTTACAAGCGATATCAATACATCGGCAGTCAATGGTGGATCTTCTAGGAAAGGATATGACTGCAGAAGATAAACTTTCTGTAATTTTAGCCGAGGTAATTTTCTTTGGCATGAGAGGGTTACGATTGTTCACCACTGAGTGCTCTGGATATGATAGTTTGGTGTTCTATTTTATGATTTTTGCGACCAGTCATAACAACAATACTGGATTTGGAATCTCGACTAGGAGTATGGAGAATGGCTGGCCAGAGCATACTGGTGTGAAAAAAACAGGCCTTGGTCTGTATGGCTATATTGTTAATCTTTTTGTGCATATCGAAACCAGTGGTTTGGATCTGGAGCTGTAATATCTGATTAATGGTTTCATCAAATGTATAGATAAAGAAATTTGGGTAACAATCAAAATACACTGGGCCATTAGACAAAGGAGAAACTATACCGCCTATTAAGGAATCAATGTACTTATTATGCATCAGATCGCGGACAGTAGCTAACGCAAAAGTATGTAATCCTTTACGGATTAAAGGATTGATTCCTACTCGTATACATCCTAAGTGCAGATAATTTGTCTTTAGTCTCTTGGTCTCTGCCTATAACTCTTTTGGATTTAACAGAGAAATGGTTTGAATACTATCGGCATTTTCTTGAATCTCGCTCACAAACTCTTTAATGCTAATTCTAATAGCAGCTTTTAAATGGAAAACAGAAAGATCACTATATACTTCTGAGGGAGTTATAAAAGGTAGTTCCCATCAGGCAGAATGTTGGGGTTCTTCATATTCAAGTTTGGCAGAATTTAGGACATGACCGGAACTTGATGCAAACATATCCATTAAAGGATTTTCTTCAGCCTTAGAATCTCTCTCTTCTAGTTCTCAGTAAGAGACTGATTTCCGAAAAGGGTCCATTCTTTTAACGAGTATAAGATTTAGAATACCAACCTCTGAACCAGACGTTACTGGCTCTGATACCAATTTTTAGCAGGGCTTCTCGTCACAAGCTTGCTACAGTGGTGCTACAGTGCCGCACCCTATGCTGCTGTCGCTTTCTCTACTGACTTGGCCTTGTTATGTCCCTTCAATTATCTTTAATTACTGACTCCTCGTGAACCAATGGTGAACCTACACAAAACTTTCACGTTCTCACGGCCCCAACAACAGCTTCCTCGCCTAACAATGGCCTTGGTGTCCCTTCATTCCTTTGGCAAACTTCCTACGAACTTCCTGCGAACATTGGATGTAAGCTTTAGAGATAACTACTACCATAGCAGACAATATATATGCGCAAAGTATTCAGATGCAGAATGGTATACTCATTTTATTTCAGAATGGATAAAGCTTCTTACAGAGAGATTCTTTATAGAGATTGACTATCTTCGCATTTATCGGACTATATTCTTTTCGCAAGGAACAAGAAATACCGAAGGCTACCTGGCGAAAGATAGGCTCTACCCCATAATATGACTTAAACCCATATACAGATTGGATGACTTTCTAATATGATTCAGCCACTTTAGGTTTTCACCAATGCCGAGCGCACTGATGCGCAGGCTCCCAAATCACCTGAGGACTTGAATTCTTCTCATGATGCAAGTAGATCAGACTGAACGTCCATCGATGCAGACCAGGAGAGGCACTCGACACAAAAATTCCAAAGACTCAGATTGAATTAAACTCCGAATGCCCTCAACAATGAGCCTTACACTCATTATATAAGAAATGAGAGGGGAAAAACATTATTGTAGGCTATCAGTGTTCTGACCGAAAGGTGGTTGGAATCATTTTTTTTTTGTCTCGCTAGGGCAACATCCGCACAAAGATTCCAAAGGATGGAATTATTGCTTTCGGGTAATGCCAAGGCGATATCCGCACCAAGATTCCTGTCTGAAAATAAATCTTACAGAAGATAATCCTGATATAATAAGGTGGAATCAAAGCCCACAAGGAATAAATAATTATGACAAAATAAAGTGGATGCTTTTCAAAAAATCCCACGGAATAATAGTTCATGAATTATTTACACAGTGGACGCTTTAGTACAACAAATCCCATGGGAAATCTAGTCACAATTTAGCCCTTGTGACTCGTTCTTATTAATACACAATGGATACTTTTAATGGAAAGCCCATGTGAACCATCATAATATTTTGAGGTTAGGGAATCTATCTATTTTATACAACAATTCATCCCAGGCTTTTGTGTATATTCTGCAGGCAATCATTGGCTTACCCAAAATAATTTGATGTTTTACCTTGGTTAAGACTAACCATTCTAAGTGTTCTCTCGTATATTCCTCGAGTGAATAGTTTAGGTTATGAAATGGAGACCAGTCTTTGTATGTCATATCCTTGACAGTTTTATATATGGTATGAAAACATTCTCCAATGCCATGTTCCTGGCACCAATCACAATATTTTCTTCGGTATGCCTCATGGTATACAGGATCCATGGCAGTTCTGCTTACCCCATAATCACTCCACCACTCTCGTAACCACTGGCACTGTTGATTTCTCTCAGAAGAAGCTAATGTGCTAAATTTTAGCTTTGTATATTGAGTCTCTTCTTTGTCTTCAACATTAAGAAAGTCCCACCAAAGTTTTGTATAGCCTACAAAGTCATGCACAGTGTAAGGAAAAATAATCTTTCGGTCATTTCTTGGCCAACGAGCACAGAACTGGACAGGGCAATGTCCTTGTTCACTCCAAAGATCTCTTGTTCGATAAATAAAACAGATTTTTTCATAAATGCCAGTACTACGCTCTCTGTGACACCATATGTCGACGATATCATGAAAGTTCTGTTCTAGAGCTTGATGTGCAATTCCAACATCTCTTTTTGATTTCTCATATATCATATCATGAATCCACTTGCTACCTTTAGGGTACACTTTCCTTTCAAGCACAAAGTGTTGAATGTTAGTGTGAGGTTGCAAGTTGGTGTCTAGTACCTTCGTGTTTCTGAGTTGCCAAGTGGGCTTCCAATTTCTTTTGTATTCCTCCTAGTAGTGATTATCTGGGATGGTCCTTAATACTTCTTGTTTCTGGTGCTGGTCCCACTCAGTAATGATCATCATGACATGATCTCTTGCTTCAATATATTCCCTGCTAAAAAAGTGAGGGAGACTGTTTTCTTCACCTTTAATGTGTTCCACGTGAAAATCAAAGTTTGCAAAAAGAGCTTGCCATCTGGAAAACTTGCCTTCTCTGGCTGATGCAATTCCATGCTGCATTTACTTCTTTTTCTATTGTGGAGTAGTTCAGCTCGACTAGATTCCATACTCTAGATGCAAATTGGACTATTTGCTCTTCTTTTCCAACCTTTTGCTTCAGAATTCCACCCCATCCAATGTTACTTGCATCTGATACTACAATTTTATATGCAAGATCATCGACAACATATAAAATAGGCAAAGCTTTTACCTTGGCCTTGATATTCTGGACTATTTTTGAATGGACCTCTGTCCACTTTGGAGGATTCTTCTTCAGTCTTTTGTTCAATATTCTTCTGTCACTAGCACAATCCTGATAGAAGTTGTTGACATAGTTGAGGCAACCTAAGAACCTTTGCGGTTGGTTCTTGTCTATTATGACATCTGGAAATTTGTCTACAAACTCTAGTGCATGTTTCTGCAAAGAAATCTGCCCATTGCAGATTGTGTGGCCCAAAAATTTGATAGTGGTTTGAAAAACCTCTATCTTCTTTTTGATAAGCACCAAACCATTGTGCTTAACTAAATTCTTAAATATATTTACATGCTTAAAATGCTCCAGAATATTTTTAAAGAATATCAATGCATCATCTATATATACAATAAGTAAGTCAAAATATGGCTTAAAAATACTGTCCATTACCTTTTAGAATTTTGATGGCACATTTTTGAGACCAAAAAGCATGACATTCCACTCATAATGTCCTACTGGTATGCAAATGAAAATCAGAGGCGATTTGGCACGTCTTTGCTGCACACCTTTTATTGGCTTTTATTGGCTCTTAAACCAATATATACAATAATAATTAAACCAACTAGAAGTGTAGGAATTCGTGTTGCATGTGTAATTAAGGGAGTTGTCTATAATGCGACTTTTTGGAGATTCCGGTGACAGAATCCGGCTGAAGAAATGAGGTTAAATCTTGATTTTTAGCAGTTAAAATGGTTTTTTAACTGCGTATTTGGATTCAGCGCCTTGGAAAACCCCTGGGAGCCATTGATTGTGCAGAAACTAGCTATCAAACTTGGGATTCCAATGAATTGCTGCCGGATTTTGACCGGAAAAATCAGCCGAAAAAGCTTTCAAAAAGTCGCGTTATAGACTACTGCGTAATGAAAGCTACTTATCGTTTATGATGTCATTACATACGCAAATGAAGATTAAAGGTGATTTGGCATGTCTTTGCTGCACACCTTTTATTAGCTTTTTATTACTTTTTATGAGATAAGTATAGCAACGCAGCAACCAATATATACAATGTTATGTTATAATGCTATGCTATTACTTATTATTTTATTATGATCTATATTATATGTTATTAGTTAGATTTAAACCAGTATATTATTCTACTGATGATTTATACTACCATAGTTTATTAATTTATACTACCCTAGGTTATTAATGGCCCTATAATATTGTATATAATGATGGTCTAGTAACACATTAAAATCATCTAATTAAAAGTGACCATTACACTAATGATAATGATAGAGTTATATTGACTTATGGACGTATAATATGGCTCCATCGTGATACTGCTCAGTGCAAACTGATTAGTATTGGGCATTATTGGATCAGTGGAACTAACTATCATGCGTCTCTTTGATGATTTGCTTGAAATTGTCATTCTATACACCATGGTTCAGAAATGATGGATTTATGCAATAATATTTATGGAATTTTATTTTGTTATTAAATTATAAAATAAGTTTGAACTTATTTTGATGGCTGATTCACTGAATATTCCATCAAATATAGCTATCATAATTGCTCATTCACTGAGTATTCCATCCAATATAAGCCGCCATGAAAATTTGGCATTATTGGATGAGAAGAATTATTACAAGCGTGAGTTTTTTTTTTGATGATTTGCTAGAAATTGCTATGGTCTAAGTTTTGTATTTGTAATTTTTTAAGGTTTAACATTTCTAAAATATATATTTTAATTTTTAATTTATTTTAAATTATATTAATCAAGAGTATTGAGGTTTTCATATTTTATAATTATTGTATTGTTAATTTCTGATATTTTTGTTATGTATGCGGAATCAAGATTGTATCGAATGTTTTGAGAGGACACCACACACTCTCATGGACTAAATGAAGTAGAATATTAGAAAATAGTGCAAATATGATTGTATAAGTGTTTTTTTCAATATTAGAAAATAGTGGAAATATGATTATATAAGTGTTTTTTTAAGGAATATTACAATTTATTGGCTCTAGGTTAATGGAGTTAGTAAGGGATGATTGTTAAAGAAAAATAAATAAAATTTTAAATTAGACATTAAGAATGAATAAATAATAAATTTTAAATTAACAATTAAAAATAATTTGAAAATTAAAAGAAAATCTACAATGTTTTGAAAAATTACAAATAATTTTAAATAAAAACTAAGAGATTTTTATTCAATAATTAAAAAAAAATATTATGAGAGAAGGGTACTAATATAGAATTAAAAGAGGTGACAATGTTAGTGGAAATACATTGATGATTAAAATGATAAAAAAGGGGAATTAATAAAAAGAAGAAAACGTAGGAGGAGAAAATTTGATATAAGAATATTTGGGAAAAAAGAAATATCAAAGTTTGAATTAGAGGTTTCCAAAATTGGCTTAACTTGTAGTCATCTTGAGTATTAAAAATTAAGGTTATTATGTTTTTGATTTGGAGGGATGCTAATTTGGTCAAGGCACCTCATCTCTTCTTTCTTCACAACTATATAATATTATATGCACTCTTTTCTAATGTATGTTGTGGGGATGGGTTGAATGCCCACCCCAAACATTGAACACAATATTTGTTCCACACGCATAATAATTATATCCAAAAATAACATTAAGATTATATTAATTTACAAATTGTTAATATTAAATTTAAATATTATATAATAAATATTTTAAATTTAAATTTAAATTTCATATTATATATTAACAAACTCTTGGTGTGTTTAAATAATTATCTATTTTTATAATCTATATAATATTTAAATAAATAAATATGAAATATTATGGCTTAATATTCCGCTTCTTATAAAAAAAATATTTAAAAAATTCATAATTTAAAATAATTATTATTATTATATTGAAAATCTTAAATTTATATAATTATTATTATTAGTATCAAAAAAATAACTTAATAAGAATTTTCTGAATAATGTTTCTATTATTGAAATTTATTTTTCCTATAAAAAATTAATAAATATAAGAAATTAAGGTAATAAGATTTTTTCTCTTCTCGTTATGAAATTTTATGTTCAAATTGGATTAAGAGTTTATATATATATAACAAGTTTATATATATATAACATTTTTTTTAATTTAAGTTTATATCTACGGAATTCTATTTTAAATTAAAGGAAAAAAAAAGAGATAGAAATTCTCTAACTACATCACTTGCTTTTCTTTCAAATTTACAGACTTTTAGATTGTATTTCCGATAATCCATTCTCTCTTTTTTAGTAAAGGGATTTGTTGTAGAACACGTTGTTGGAAGTAATGCTTCCATGACTTGCAATTTGTCGTAAGTTGTATTGTGTGAGTTCTTAGGTTAATAAGTTTACTAGCTATTTTTAGTAATCAAGACCCACCATTCTCGGTTCTAGAAAAATCATGTATTCTTATATATAATATAATGTGTGTAAAATCAATAAAATTTGTTTTATTTATAATGTATGAACGATCTTTCTCTGACTCTTTTTATTTTTCTAATATAGTATCAAAGCACGTACTAACTTGACTCCTTCACGGGAGGGCCACGAAGATGAGGAACCTTGAGCCGCCTTACTTCCATAAATAGATTAGTCTAGTGTGTGAATTTTGTTTTTGGTGATTCTGTGTGTAGATTTATAGATCTCTTTATTCTTTGTAGCTGCTTCCAGCGTTGCTGAGCCTGCCTACGTTTCCAATTTGACTGTATTTTGCATATGTGCGAAGGCCTGCACTGGCATTTGAGGGAGAGAGATTCGCCAGTAATATATGTCGAAGTGGTTAAAGATTTTGCCAGCGAGTTTCTCAATTTGTTTTTTTCAAGCAGAGCCGCAAGTCTCCCTCAAACCGTAGCTGTCCATTATTTTTCTGAGGGCCGAAGTCTCGTTCAAAGGAATATGCGTCATGAGCCACTTGCAGACTTAATTATTTTAGAAGTTTATTTTTATGAAGGTCATGTGGAAAAAAAGGTTTTCTCTTTTAAAGTCAAGCCACTTAATTATTTTAGAAGTTTATTTTTATAAAGGTCATGTGGAAAAAAAGGTTTTCTCTTTTAAAGTCAAGCCATTTATTCGAATGGTTTGATTCATTCCTTTAAGTAGATGTGAATTCTCATGTGTTTCACCATTCACACATATAGAGGATTCAATATCACTATTTTATGAGCCAGGTGGTCGTAGGTAGATCTTTAATGGTTCGACAACAAAGTTTGTTTAGAAAATAGTGAGTGAAGTTTTGGTGGTTTTATTATTGTTGGTTGTAAAATTATTTTGTTGTTTTTCATTAAAAAAGAAAAAAAAGGAAGAAGAAAAAAAGTAGAACCACAAAAAACATGCCAATTATTCAATGACTAGTGTGACTCATTGTGCTCCGAGATTAGGTAGTTCTTAATAGTCAAGTTGATGTGACCTGTCATGCTCTGGGAGTATTAGTACAAGTTATTTATACAAGGTCAAGTTATAGAATTGTATGCTGTAGACATTGTGTACCCAGAATGCTATCCTAGATAACTGATGAAGGATGTGAAGGGCTGTGAATTCACAGATGGTGGTAGTTCCATAGGATGATGTGAAGGGCTGTGAATTCACAGATGGTGGTAGTTCCATAGGATGGTTCAGTATCGAGAGTGACCTGTTGCACTCCAGGAGGTCGAGAAGTGTTAATTCTGCAAAGTTCATCAATGATAGTCGAGGTCGAGAAGCGTCAATTCTGCAAAGTTCATCAACGATAGTCAAATGCGGTTACATTTTAAATGGAGGTCAAGTCACAACTCAAAGATGTGGTGGTGAAAGAGCCAAGTTTGGGAGATTTTAGAGTGGATGTGGGTGCTCATGATGACCATATCAGACAAATATGATAAAGATTTATTTATTGTTATAATGTGTGTTTTTTATATTTTCTACATGTGAGCATTAAGAGAGGGTGTTGAAAGTAATGCTTCCACGACTTCTAATTTATCCTGAGTTGTATTGTGTGAGTTCCTAAGTTAATAGATGTACTATCTATTTTTAGTAATCTAAATCCACCATTCTCGAACCTAAAAAAATCATGTATTCCTATATATGTAATGTATGTAAGTGTGGTTTGTGTTATATAAACCATCTTTCTCTCCCTCTCTATTTTTCTAACACACATTAATACAATTCACTGGATTTGTCTCCCGTCTAGATAACTAATGCCAGATATTCGGGATACAATGGAGGATGACCCTAAATGTAGTGAATTATTTCCTTGGGATCTATTAAATAAAGACGTTGATCCTTATATATCAAAACACTTAGAAATTGTTTCTTTCCATTCAAAAGGGACAAGAAGAGGGCACCTTCTTTTTTGAACCGAAAGTGACCATTGCACGTATTTAGGGAGAAATGTTTACAAATGGTATAAACAACCGCAAACTGCGGCCAGAAAGAGACAAAAGAAAACTTAGATTTCTTGGCAGCGAGAGACGTCCAAGAAATAAAGAAGGCCAGAAAGAGACAAAAGAAAACTTAGATTTCTTGGCAGCGAGAGACGTCCAAGAAATAAAGAAGCTCGCGATTATAAGCGAGTAGGGTTGGATTTTGAGATGAAAAATCATTGTTACTTGGCATTTTAGTAATATTTGATGTTTAAAAAAGTGACATAATTTTTTTCCCTGATGTGTTTTGAAATTTACAAAATTTATTTTTGATGGGTTATTATTTTTTAAAAACCTTCGTTATATATTATATATCAAGTTGTGTTTCATTTGGACTGGGTTGTGTCATGATGTCACATTTATCTATTTATTAACCGAGTATGGAATAACATTGTGCGAGCAGACGAACATTCTTGTTGCTGCGCCTCTGTTGTCTACTAAATCCATTGAATATTTATTTACAGGTATGGGGTTTCATATAATGTACGATATGTTAGATGGGAAATAACTCAAGACCGAGGGAAAGAGATCAGTTCAAGATCTCCACAAGTGGTTTGAATTCAAAGCAGGTGGCATCCTTGCTTGTTTGAACATGTTCTTAGGCCTTTTCATCCAAGGTTGTATCATTTCTCTCTATCTTGCTTCGCTAGCTAATCAAAGGGAATAAATCATGGAAGAAATTGTATCTATATAAATTGCTTGTGGGAAGTTTGTGTGACCATAAGTGAGGTGATGGGGATTATCATGCAAAATTAGCTTATGTTTGGTTGATTGGGATGTGGTCGATTATGGTACTAAGATCAAATCTCCCGACGCCCCAATGAAAAGGTAACATTCAATATTACAAGAAGAGAATATTTCTTGTAAAATATAAAAAACCTTTCGATTGCATTAAGTGAGAGAAACATTATGGTGCTTTTCGAAGTTTTTTGAAAGAGGGATCCTTAGCTCAATTGACATGTAACTTCCCCTAGAACAGCAAAATCTTATTTCCATTCTACAACACCTCGCTACCCATTAGAGAAGAGTGAAGGATCTCATTGGACACCTAACTATGCCAAAGAAAATGCAACATTTGGTAAGTACAATCAATTCCATTCCTAGGATGGGGATTCCTAATCATGAATGGTGTTGTGAGGCTTTGAATAGCATGTCCAATGTAGTTTCTATAATCGAAGAAAGTGCAACATGTGGTGAGTACAGTCAATTCCATTCCTAGGATGGGGATTCCTAACCATGAATGGTGTCGTGAGGCTCTAAATGGCATGTCCAACGTAGTTTCTAGAACTCACTTTAAAGGCACACTTCCTCGAGGTACCAGTTTTCCTCAAGTCATTCTCACTATTATTTCCTTCAATATTTTTTTGTGAAAAACCATTTGTCAAGAAAGTTCACATTTTAGACTACTTAATTTTGCAACATGAAATGTTACATTCTCATTCAATGACCTTCGATACTACAATAGACACATTTGTTTTAACCTTGCAATGTTTCTCGATTCCAAATTTACATCATTATTATTCCAACTATTATGATGATACAAATATGGATAGAATACTTAACTACATAACTTTTTGTTTTAATCTCTACAATTTTTTTTTTTTTTTTTAATCTCTCATCTCTTTATTATCATTAACTCAAACCTAATGCATAGGCCTCCTAGCTTTTTTCATTATAACCTCTTGGATGGAAGCCTATTATCATCCATGGAAGCTACTCTATATACCCTCTAATTGTACATATTACAAGAATCCTCCCTTGCCTCATGTATGAAGAAAATATAAAATTAAACACGGTGAGAGTGCACATCTCAACTTTTTTTTCATAAATATATTTTGAATAAATATAGGGCTTTTTGTCAAACATCCGGCATAGGGATTATTCACCATCCAATCTATAAGCTTGATAATCCAATAACTAACTACACCAACATGGATTTCTTTCCTTGATAATTATCTCACGAATCTTTACGCCACATGTTAATTGTCGAGGGTTCTCGAACGAATTAATACCCTTTAATGCCCTTTGCAGACAGATATTCATAGAAAACCATGCTTCGCCAATTTGAATGGAAAATCTTCCATTAAATTTAATATTATAAAATTAAATTTAAAAAAAAGTTATTAGTTTATATTTATTTATAACTATAAAATTATTACATTGGTTTGTTTTGGTTTGAGGATATAAATTTTGTTTTTTAATGGGTTTAAACAATATTTCATAAACCAATTAAACGTCTTCATGAAATAAATCATTAGGTCTATTATTACATAACAAATAATATTATAATATTAAAATTGAACGGTTAAATATGTAGACTTAAATGAATTTTTTCAATTTATTTATATAAATATGAAATTTATTTTTATCAAATAGTAATAATTTAGGAAATGGATATGAGAAAGAGTGGATATGTGAACTTTTTGTGTGAAAATAATTTAGTAAATGGATATGAAGGAAGAGTGGATATGTGAACTTTCCTTGTGAAAATAATATTTGTCTAGAGAAAAATAACTAAATATATTATTAAAAAAAATAAAAATGGAATGAGTATCTAAGTTTTCTCTAACAAATTCATCGACTTATGAGTTATTTTTCACTGGCCATTTTGTATTAAGAACAAACTCGTGAATTAATTGTATACAATATTGTTTTATTTTTAATAGAAAAGAATGATAATGGATGATTTTAAACTCAAATTTGTAATAAACAGAGTAAAGCCAATCTTTACCTTATATAAAGGTTTATTGTAGATTAAAAGTTGTTAATTTTTTGGGAAGAAAACGACAAATATTGTCTTAACCAAAAGACACAACAACATGTATGTAATAGCTAAGCATGTTATAAGAGGCAACACATCATTGTATTATCATTGTTACTTATGCATATGAGGAGCTAGCTCAGAGAAAGAAAAAACAAAGATATATATATATATATATATATATATATTATATATATATATATATATAAACGTTTTCTTGGTAATTAGGTTGACCTATATTGGGGTTATTTAGTAGTGACATCCATCATTAACCCATCCTTAACCTCCCCATGAGGTTCGAACCAAATACTTAGTGAAAACTAATCCTCAACTAAAATTTATGATGGAAATTAATTTGACACATTACATTGAAGAATTCATGATCTTCAACTAATGTATCAATGAAGTATTTTGAGTGAAATAACTGATTTAATCGTGCTTGAATCTACCCAACTCTGTAATATTCTTTTAAAAAATGCATCCATTTGTGCTATCATTGCACTACATGTGAGCTTGTGAGCTTACTTGTTTGGTTGCGCAACCTATCAGTCTCCTTAGTCTAAGTATGGACTTAATGCATTTGTGTTTCGATGAAGGCCACTAAACCATTAAAATATGTGCTTAGTTTGCTTTGTGTATATTATTTTTGTGTGTTAAAATTATGTAGAGCATCAAGGTGGGTGAAGTTTACATAATTTTACATTTTTTATTTTGAAAATTTTACTATGCAATAAAATTTCAAAACAAAATTTTGTTTAAATTATGTAGAGCGCTAAAGTGAGTGAGGTTTAATTGATTTTACATTTTCTATTTTGAAAATCTTACTATGCAATAAAATTCCAAAACAAAATTTAAATGAAGAAACCCTATCACTCCAATACTGTTTCAGAAGAGTTCAAGAGAATTCCATAAAGTTAGCCCACATTGCAATCTAATGTTAACCCACTTTGCAACATTTACAAAATGTAGAGTGGAAAATAACTCACAAGCTAATAAATTTACAAGAGAAAACTTGGGTACTCACTTCATTTTTTTTGTTGAGTAGTGTATGTAGTTATTTTTCACCAGGTGTGACTTATTTTCCACAGGTCACTATCATTTTACAACAAATCATATTTTATTGCCTTTACATTGTTTTATGAGATATCTTAGCGTTTTATTATCCACTATCATTTTGTTCTACTCTGCTTCAAAGTAAATTTTAATTTAAAATTAATCAGTGATTTGTTTTAAGTTTAAAATATATCAAGATTGCCAAAATAAGCCCTATTTAATGGGCTTTGTTACTAAGAATTGTATATATGTTTCGAACAATACATACAATCATAGATTTTTAATCTTTAACAATTAATTTTAAACTTAATTTATTGTTAAATTTGATATAAAATATATATTTTAAAAAATAACATATATTATCATTATTGATTATAAAATGAAATTATATTAATTAAAGAATAATAAAGATTTAAGGTTTAATAGACATTTTTTTATGGAGAAATATGTGAAATGTTTTGAACAATTGTATTATTTAATTTTTTTTTTTTTTTTTTTATGGTGAAAGATTTATTTACTATCAAAAACTAAATTGAAAAATGAAAAATTTTAAATTAATTGAAAAATAAAAATTCCCAAAAAAATCAAAAATAAATTGGGAGCTTCACAGCGTCTGTATGCAAGTGATTTTGTATCCACTCTTGGGCTGAATCTCTCATTTTGTTCATTGCAAATTGGTAACATTCCAAAAAAATTGGCAGCTTGGTCAAATCAGGTGGTAGACCTTTTAAAACCTGTGCGAAGCGAATGTTTGAATTCGAACCATTGAAGGAACAATATAGAATTAACTGATCTGAGAATGTATGGAAAATTATTTTTATTATTAAAATGATAGAGAGAAGGGTATTAATTAAAAAAAATATAAAAGAAAAGAAATAAAAGATAAAAAAAGAAAGATCAAACATTTAGGTTTTGAATTGGACATTTCTAAGAATGATTTAAAGTTATTTCAATACTTTTGGATTTCAAAGGATTCGTCCATAATGTGAAATGGAATAGAAATGAGCAAGGGCAAGTATTTTGTGAGGAGCTTTCAAAAAAATTGAATAGGATTAAGTAAATAATACTACAACTTAAACCTGTTTGAAAAAGCTCCCATTCATAGCGTTATTTCCTTTTCCCTTTTCCTAGATTAATTTATTCTTTTACCATATTTTATTTCCTTTTATTTCCATTTTTTTTTATTAACTCTCCCCTTCCCTATCATTTTATTCATAAATATTTCCATGCATTCTTAGGTCTTTAATTCTATATTATTCGTCTCCTTCCGACGTAACTTTTTAGTTATTTAATTATTTAATAATTTTAATTTTAAATTTTAAAATTTATTTAATTTTTCTTAATTTTAAATTTATTACTATTTTTTTTTAATTTTCAAATTTTCTTCCAATATTAAATTAAAATTTATTAATTTTTAATATTTAATTTAAAAAGGGAAAAAATACAATAATCAGTGGTCACATGTTGTGGTCTTGGCATATCTTATTTCTACAGAATAGCATACTTCTACGACCATATACATACTCTTTCCTTTGGTGGTCTCAGCATATCATGCTCTAGAGTGGTCTCATTCATATACATATTCTTCAACACTTATAAAATATATTACGGTCTTCGGTGAATATCATGATTGAATATATCCTAATTGCTCCAATATCCCATGTGTATACATTCCCTTTTTCCTACTTCACTTTTTTTGGGTTAAGTTTCTTCTTTTAAAATTATGAGTAATTTTTCTCATATTTTTAAGCTTACCCCTAGCAAAAGAATGCCAAGAAAAAAAAATTTAGAGAATTTTTATGATTACATTGAATCTATAAAATAACAAAGAGGAGAGAAAAGAGAAACTTAAACAAGAATTATACACAATGTTTATTGAGCATAAGATCGAAATATCTACAATGTTTGATAACAACTACAAATCTTTAGAAAATAAAATGATAACAATCAAGACTGAACTCCAAGGAATGAAAGATAGGATGTAAGAAATCAAACACTATAAACACGCAATGGTGGAAGAAAATTACACTGTGAAAGACGAGATTAAAAATTTAGAAGAAAAACAAAATAATAATTTGTCCCTAAGTAGCGAGAGAATAAATTTGATATGAAACCCATAAAATAAGAAATGAACAAACTAATTGAACTAGACCATGAATGCCAATAGAGAATCATGAACCTTATAATTGCTGGCATAGAAGAGAAAAATGATGAGGACACATTAGAAATAGTAAAATAATAAGTAAAAACTAAGTCACAAATTCAAACAACTTATCTAAAAGAAGCAAAAAGGGTGGGAAAAATACTAAAACACAATCACATAGACTTATCCGTATTAAGGTACTTCATAATGATCATAAATTAGATATACTTAGTAAATATCCAAGCCTAAAAGGGTTGAAAATATTCATATATGAAAACCTTATCCTAGAAGACCAAGTTGAACTAAGGAAAGAGGTATAAAAGGTAAAGGAGGCAAGAAAGGAAGGGAAATAGCTAAGCATTTGAAAAAGAAATGTTCTAATTAGAAAGGAAGTCCAAAATAAATATAATAATTAGTAACTAGGCACACTTGAGATCCCCTTCTATAAATGTCATGTTTTTCCATGGCATAAGGGTCATATGTTAAGTTGGATACTGAAAGATATTGATCTTATTTTGTTAGTTGAAACTTGGGTGCATGATGAATCCACCATCCCCCATATGGATAGATTCATTCTGTGGTCAAATTGGAATAGGAAATCCTCTCGTAGAGGTTTTGGTGGTATAAAATGTAATATAAAAGATAATATCTCTTCCACATTCGGCTTCATAAGATCGTCCCCATCAATCAGTACACGTGGAACGAAATTTCTAATTTGAACACCAATAGGATTTTTTTCGAAGTTTGTTATCTCGCTCCTCTCAACTCTACCTAGTATAAGAAGAATAACCTAGATAAGAATTTCCCCTTAAACACCTTAGAACAAGATATCCATAATCTAAGGAGTGAAGGTAATAAACTTTTTCTCGGGGCTTTCAGTGTTAGAACCACTACTAATCAAGCTACTCTCCTATGCAATAACTCTAACCCTAACCCCCTATGGCTAGATGAGGATTGTGACTTAGCTAATAGATTCAAAAGGAATCTTGAAGACACAACTGAGAACCTATTTGGTATTGAGCATATCAAGCTTTGTAGTTCCCAATACCGGATTATTTGTAATGGGATTAATAAGTGGCCTAGTTATGGCCATATGACCTATATCCATGTGCTAGGCAGTAGTGTTGAGGATTATGTGATACATGACACTCAAGTTCCCAATTATATGGTACATTTTGGTATTATAAATGACCATGAACCTCATTCTAACCACACGCAAATGAATTGTAAAAGACAAAGGTAAATTTGTTTAGAAAAAAGTAAAATCGATCTCTTCTTATAGGTTTTAAAGAGAGATCTAGGTTTCTTAAAATATAACAATAAAATTGATCTCATCTACCACAATTTTACTACAACCCTTTTCACTACCATTAATAAATTCTCTACCAAGGTGTTGTATAATAATAGAACTTCCAACCCTTCGTATGAAAATGATTGTAATTGCCCAAAAAACAATTAGAGATGCTCTTAAAGAAACTGCAAAGTGACAGAAAATAAGTATGTACAACTATCTTATAAAAAATAAGAAAAGGACATATATTAATAAGAGGAAAAAATATATTCTCCACTTTTGTAAAGTTGATCCTAGGAATTTTTGGAGAAATATACTTGTTCATAAAAAAAGGACAATAATTTGATCCCCTTGAAAAACTGAGATACTTATCTTAAGAACCTTTATGAGTCTCTTGACACCATGGGGACCATCCTAAACACTCCTATAAAGGAGGATATTTTATCTCTTTGTTGTAGCTTTTGCGACAACACCTCCAAAAATCTAGGTAAACATTAAATTTTTGGAGCCCCTACATCAAGCCTAAGCTTCGACCTTGTGAGGTCCTTCCTGAAGGTTCCTCATTGTCGGTAAACCTGAATAAAATCCAAGTTTTTGGCTAAGTTAAGCCAAGTCACCAATTCATGACATAGACTAGGTCGCATAGTCAGAACACGACTATCACCTGTATTCGCGACCATGACAGCCCTTGTGACCATGGTGACTCGTAGGTCACAAGGTCGCCTAGTCGCACTTCGAAACACTCACCTGTCCTGCGACCCCGTGACACCACAACCTTCCAAGTCGAAAAGTCACCTTAATTATCGCTAGTCACTTGTCTGACTACGTGACTATGTGACTTCGCGACTTGCAAGGTTGTAATATCTGCACTCCCTAACCTCGTGACCTTCGCACGTGCGATGATTTTATAAATAGGAGGGCACCCTAGTCGCATTTGGTAAGGATCTGTTGGCCGCACTGGAAGCCAGAAATCCCTCCGACCTGACTTCGCACACATGTTCGACTCCGGTAAGTAATGGTCCTCCCTCCTGCAATGATTATTTTCTTCCAAATATCACTTACTACACCTCTTAACCTCCATCTTACCTCCCGCCCTAAGCTTTAGCCCTTTACTTATCTTTCCTTTCTATTTGTGCTTCATAAATTACCCTAGCCTTTCCTCATTCCTCCACTCAAAGTTTAAGGTTTTCCTTGCATTTGATCCCCCTCATTAGATAAAGAACCCAAAGCTCCATCCTTCTAAGGGTGACCCCGGTCTCCTGGAGTCATTCATGGCCTTCTATAAGCCAATTTGAGCCATAGTCGTGCGCCCCGCAGCTGTGATACCCTTCCCCTTGCGACTTCGCGACTCCTATTTCCCGCGACCTCCTACTGTTTGTGACCTGAGACCACCACCTGTTGTGCAATCTGTGACATAATTTTGCACATTGTGACCTTGTGGTCACGCCAAACCCTTGACCTTAGTGGCATCATTAACATCGGATAACATGCGACTCGCTCATCCATGCAACCCTCCTATCACTGGCTAAGTTTTCCTTTTTTTGTGTTTTAATTTATTGTCATGCCCTCCCTCTCATTGTGGGATTGCATTTTTGACATGCCAGGTGACGTCAAGCTCAAGTGAAAATCCATTTCTTCTTTTAACGATGAGATGGGTCACCCGACTACTAAGACAGCTCAAGGAACCTCAGGAAGCGAGGCATGGGAAACCGATCCAGACGAAAAACCACCTACCTTTACAAACATGGCTTGCAACATAAATAAAACCACCAGACTCTCTTAGTATGAGATCTACGAAGAATTCGCTAAGAGGGATATCTCAGAAACACAGGAGGACTTCCAAGTATATATCAATGTCAAAAGGTCAAGATTACATAAAGTAGCAACTCATCCACTAGTATTCCGATGCACTGAGATCATCAAATGGGTCTTGCTGTGTACAAGCACAGATGACTAGATGATTAGGGATCATCATGGAGCACCTATAGCCACCATTGCTTCGACAAATATCAGCACCTACTACAAATTTCCTAAGACGCAGTAAATTTTTAACACCAAGTGGCTCGTCAGATTAACTACCCCGACGAAACACATCTTGCGGGATTGGTGGCAAGGACCTATCCACTCAGTGAATTATTTTTAATTGGGCGAGAATCCTGTCAACATCCTTGAGGACCAACATAGCCGTCGCACAAAGCCCACCCCTCGAGCAACCTCCAGAATCCTACATGTCTTCATACCTCCTTCATGCTATCTATTCGAGGTTCCACTTTGAGCACTGGAGCTGCAATAGGGATTCATCAATAACCCAACCCATCCACTACCACTACAAAGTCTTCTGAGACATAGCTTATAGAGCCACATTGGATTAATATTCGAAACATTTATCATCCCATTATACCAATTTTTGTTCGAGGACGATCCTCCTTGCATGTCAAAGAGAGCCATGAGGACCATGGTTAAAGTATCTCATTGGTTCCTTATCGATGAAGGAACAATCATTGGGGTGCTTGGTACTCATAAAGCTCTGCACACTCTACCCAAGTTTGTCATAGATAGGACTCTTCTACGAGAGTTCTGCTACTATATGATACAATGTTTCTTGAAGGTGCTGATCAAAGGTAAGAAGAAACCTTGGCCACCTTTCCCTCTCACTATTGGAGTGTACGTAGTAGAGAACTTCAAATAGGTGGAAGCAGAAGCTGAAGAACTAGAGGGGAGGCATTTCATGACCCTGAATTATTAAACGTATGACCCCGAGAAAGTCGTAGCTACCCACTGTAAGAAGGCTAAATTTAGTTGGTCTTATGCCCACACTAGGAAGGATCTCGAGGATGGAATTAGGAACTAGTATAACTCCACAAGGGAGATCACACCCAACGAGGAGTAGGCCATACAAGATGAGCTCCTTGATGATTTCCAGGATGATGTAAGCCTCAGAGAAAGAACACTAAAGGGAGTCAAGACATCAGGGAAGCGCAAAGGAAAGTAAGTGGAAGACCCTCTAAGCAACATTGAGGAAGAGGAAGTCACGCTCATACAAAGAAATGCCAAACTAGTAAGAAAGAAGCGAGAGCTAAAGAGGAAAAGAGAAATAGAAAGAAAACAATCGCAGGAATCCGTCGACCAAAGCCAGGATGAGATAGAGAAGAAAAGGAAAGAAGACGAGAGAAGGCAGCAGGAAGAAGAAAATAGAGCATAGGATGAGATAAAATGAAAGAAGGAATAAGAGGCCGAAAATCAAAGACAAGTAGAAGAAGTTGCGAAGAAAAAACAAGTGGAACAACGAAGATTAGAACATGAAATGAAGAACATGGAGGAAGAGCTAGAAAGGCAACGGGCACTAGTAGAAAGAGAAAATAGGCAATAGGAGGAGGAGCTTAGGGAAAATAGGGAGAAGGAAGTTGTAGTAAATGAACAAGGAGAGATGCTCAAGGTGGTCGACTCAAGCTAGGGACAAACTAAGATTCCTCCTTTGGATCTACCTCCCGTTACTCCCCCCACTTGTGGACACCTGCCCCTTCGAGAGCTAGGCATCTCAGAAGATCAAGATGAAGAGGTTCTAGTTCTAACTAAATTCACATTTGATGAAGTAAACCTCAAAATTATATAGGAGAGGAGGAGAACTTGCAGCCAAAACCCAACTAACCCATTGTCGGTAAATACGACAATGGATATCATGCCAAATATCATGTCAAACCCTCAATCACCTCCACTAGTACAACATTCATGGCTGCCACAGAACACAACGTAGGGTTGATGAGTAAGACAATTGTAGATTTGCAAAATAGGTTATATGAAGCAAATTGTAGATTTGCAAGCGGCAAAGTTTCAGATCTTGGCTCAGAAATATGAGAGAGGTGAATCGATGGTTGGTGTTTCTCTGAGCCGTATTTCTGCTTCTCAGAAATCAGCTCTCCACTCTTGGGTTTCTTCCATTCCTTCGAGCAAACCTTCCTCCTCCCACCCGACAGATCTAGAATTCTGTGGTGATCGTTGCGCTGCACCTGCGCCCAGGCAACCTGCTCCGCTCGATTCGTGTTTCTCTCCCTCTGTTTGTAGGTTTGGACCTGCCTCGGCGTGTGGTGGCGTAGCTGATCATTCGATGTGTTCTAGCGTTGCCTGTCCCCCCGTTTCTCCTAAGCAAATTGTTAACCAGCGATCCAGCTCGTCCGGGCGGCTTCTTCCAACTGATCAGATATCGTGGGCAGGCTGCGAGTTGATTCCTGAGCTCACGGTGCCCTCTGGTTCTCCGATTCGGCTCAGGAACAACGCTGGGGTGGCTAACCGGAGAGAAGATTCTATCTCTCCCTCTCAGGACCAGTGTGGGTTACAGTGCTTCACGTGCAGCCATCCGATGCGCATCTGCCCGGTGGCTCGAAGAAATCACGTGGATGGCACCTGTGTGGGTTTTTCGCGTGATCTTGACGGCGTGGGCGAGCGGATTGTGGGTTGTAGTGGTGTGGCTGACTATAGTTGTGTCTCATGGAATCTGGTGAGAGTGGCTGGCGGTAGAGCTGTATTGGTCTCGCCCTCGCATAAGTGTGATCAGCGGAGTTGCTCGGTCGACCAAGGCGATGGTGGTACTGAACTATTTGGAGGTACGTTGCCACCGGTGAATGGAGATACCGCTGGTGGGTTTAAAGGTTCTGTCACTCCATTGAAGCTATGCGCTGGATGCGAGGGGCCGGTGGTCACTGAGTCATGCGTTGACACTACTGGTCCAAGCGCTCTTTATAGCGGTAATAGCTATGATTTAAGTAAGTATGGTTCGGTTTGTAATAATAATGGGTGTGCTTGTAATATTATTAATAATAGTATGGGGGGTAATAATAATATTATGGATAGGAATAATGTTATGAGTAACGGGATTATTAATATTAATAATAAGAACCATGGTAATAAGAAAGATAATAATAGATTATACAATATTAATAAGGAGTGCGATAATTATAATAATATTATTAAGATCATGGATAAGGTTAAGCATAAAGGTAATAATGGTAATTATAATAATAAGATTAATAATAATAATAGTTTATGTAACGATAATAACTATAATAATAGTTTATATATTAGTAATGGGGAAAGTAATAAGTATAATAATAATAAATATTATAATGACATTAATAGTAAGGACAATAACAACAATAATAGTATATATATTAGGAATGATAATAATAATATTAGTAATGGTGAGTTGTCTATTATACATAAAGGGAATAATAATATGGCGGATAATATTTGTGTTGATAATAGTAATAAGCATGATAGCAATGTTTGTACTAGCAATAATAATATTATAGGCCATAATGGCAAAGAATCTATTAGGCATAGTAATAACCTCAACAATGACGTTTTCTTTCCTTCCTCCCGTAATAATAAAGTTGTGAACCTTTCGAGCTTCTCTTTCTCCCCTGTTGTTTTTAGTCTTTTAAGCAAGGGTCTAAACTTTGCCCTTGCCCCTAGAAAAATCCCGGTGGAGGACATTATTTGCGACGTGGAGTACATGATTAGAGATCTTCCGGATAATATAAAGGACACTATTAGGCAGGATTGTGTTGTCATCCTTAGAAAAGCTAAGCCCCCTCGGAAGAACTTCAACAATGAGGAATTCTCTGCCCTTAAATCCTTAAATCAGAACGATAAGATTGTTGTGCTGAAGGCCGACAAAGGAGGGGCTACGGTCATCCTTAACAAGGAGGATTACCGTAAGAATATGTTAGATCATCTTAACAATAGTGGGAGTTATAAAACGCTGCCCAAAAACCCTCTGAAGAAGATTTCTAGGACAGTGGCTCTCGCCATCAAGTCTAGTAGCTCGGTGAGTTCCATGTGCCACAAGCTCATTAAGAGCAATCCCATTGCTCCCAGGATTTATGGGTTGCCTAAGATTCATAAGGAAGGGGCCCCTCTGAGGCCCATCGTCAACACCATTGGTGGCCCGACCTACCTTCTTGCTAAGTTCCTTGCCCTTAAGCTTAATCCCCTAGTTGGTTGCACTGAGTCCTTCGTGAAGGACTCTGCGTCCTTCATCGCGGAGCTCAAAGATATCGGGCTTGACCCTGAGGACATTCTGGTAAGCTTTGATGTGGTCTCCATGTATACTTGCATTCCTATAAAGGAGGCCTTGGAAGTGAACTATCGCCTAACCGATCCCGATACCACTCATCTAGTGGAGATTTGTCTCACTTCCACGTTCTTTTGTTTCGAGGGTGAGTTCTTTGAGCAGACTTGTGGTGTTGCCATGGGTTCCCCCCTTTCCCCTATTGTTGCGAATCTTTTTATGGAAGATTTCGAGGCCAGAGCTCTAGCCTCGGCTCGTCTCCTTCCCAAGCTATGGAAGAGGTATGTAGATGACACTAATGTCATCTGGTCCCATGGCCAAGAGGAGCTGGATCGCTTCTTCAATCACCTCAATGGTCAGTCCTCTGCCATTAAATTCACCATGGAAAAAGAGGTCAATGGCTGCCTCCCTTTCCTAGATATTCTTATTTCTAAGAACAAGGATGGCTCTCTCTCCCACTCTGTGTTCTGGAAGAAAACGCATACTGAGCAATATCTTCATGCTGATTCCCATCATTTCCCTGCTCAGAAGATGGGTGTTCTTAACACCCCCGCTACTCGTGCCCTAAGGATATCAGATAATGAGAGCTTTGATAAGGAGAGATCCCATCTCCTGGACGTCTTTGTTGAGAATGGGTATAGCAAATGCCTTGGTCAGAAGGCCTTCCATAAAGCCTCTAAGAATGCGTTCATTAAGAAAGATCCAAAGGAGCGCCAACTAGGTTTCCATCTTCCCTATGTACAAGGAACCACGGACAAAATTGCTCGGATCCTTAGGAAGTTTGATATTCCCTCTACCTTTAGGCCCCTCAACACCATTCGCAATTCCTTCCGATCGGTGAAAGATCCTGTTAACCCTAAGGACATGAAGGGTGTTTATTTGATCCCTTGTTCTTGTGGGACCCCCCATATCGGGGAAACGGGGCGCTCCATCCATCAGAGGATCAACGAGCATGCAGCTGACCTGGGACATGGGCAAACCAAGTCTTCAGCTTTAGCGGAGCATGTGGAGAAGACCAAGCATCAAGTTTGTATTGAGGAGGCCAAGGTTGTTGCCAGGGTTGCTTAGTTCCATCATCGTAAATTCAGGGAAGCTATTGAAATTGAAAGAAGGCCTAACAATCTCAACAGAGATGACGGCTGGAAGATTAGTAGATGCTGGATCCCTGACCTGTCGACCTAGGTATTGTTGTCCCCCCGTTTTACCTTTTGCGCTTTCGTTGTTCCCCGTGCGTCTTCCTTTTTCATTTTCTTTTTTCTTTTGCCTTCTTGATCTTTGGTTTTCTAGTACTCTTCCTTCCTTTTATTTTAGGGCACTCTTTCTCGTTAATTTTTCCTGTTAGATATTAGTGATTATAATCTTAACTAATATATTTAAATATATATATATA
>APFE030836152.1:31851-54057 GCA_000404065.3 Pinus taeda | reverse complement strand
ATAATGTTTATATGTGAATGGAACAAGTTTATTTTTTATATAAACTATTTTTTCTTATACATAAACTAATGATACATAAAAACAATAACAGTTTTCTCTATTTAGATTGTCATTCAAATGTCAAGAAAGTAAAATTCAAGAGAAAATCAAGGAATATTTCAATTTGCTATACACGGAAAAATGGAATATTTCAATTTGCTATACACGGAAAAATGGTTTTTTTTCATTGGAAGTTAAATATCTTCAAAATTAAAGTCAAATCAAGAAGTATTTCTCTTTCCTATCCAATATACTATATGAGGTGCATAGATGATCTTGTTTATAATGACAGCCTATTTTCAATTAGAAATTATAGTGAATAATTAATATTTAATAAGTAACCCATATTTCTATCCTAATTAAAAAATAATCTAGAAGAAATGCTATTTAACTCAATGTATATCTTTCTAGAGATAGAATATTTGTTACCATGATGACTTAGGTTCATTTCATGGAGGCCTTGCTTCAACCTTTCTTAATGCTTTTGGACTCTATCACTTTATATTATGAGTTCTACTTATTAAAAGATATGATAGGTTGGTAACTTATTCTCTTGTTTGTTTATGTGTGACAACTCTAAAATCATTTGGGAAATCCTCGAAATCCAAAAGCACCCCAACAATTTTAATAGATAAGTTGGTTATAAATTAAGTCACTCCTAGAAACCTATTATCTATTGGCATCCTCATTAGTTTTCTCTTCTCTCTTCTCCATCCCTCTCCCCTTTTTCTTTCCTTTTCCTCCTTCCCAGCCTCCCTTTCTCATTTTTCAGTCACTTGGTTCCAATTTTGATGGTTCTGTTTTTTACCCTCTTACCACTTTAATCCTCCACTTTGTTCTTGACTTGTTGTAATATATAATATATGTGATATATATAAATCATTTAATTTGATTATATTTCTCATTTCCTTCCTTCATCCTTTAAGGATTTTCACATTTTTTCATTCATATTATATCTTAATAATCAATTGATTCTTTTAAAATTGTTTCTTTATTTATTTCTAATATTGCCTCTAAAGTATCATCTTTATTTATTTATTTATTTATCCAGTGCTCTTTTATTTTATTTTATTTTAACTTTTTAAATTAATTCTTTGACTTGATCCTATGCTTATTAATTAATAATTACCCATTAGTGGATAATTGGTTTCTTCCCTCTATTAAAGGTCTTTAAAAGCATATTTGTGACCATTCAATTTTTTGGTCCTTACTAATAGGTGGAGTGTCCACTCAGAACATTGGATAGGATTAAAAAACTCTCTACACAATTTCATCCATAAAAATACTCTCAATATCTCATACATGTTAGGCATAGTTGATACTTCAATTTACTACATATTGACATCATTTTCTGTTGGTGTCTACTATGGTTGTGGGGGATTACTACTAGTAAAGTTTCCATCCTCTCCTCCTAGACCCATTTGATTTGCTACATGTTTTCCTTTCATGGAATAATATGAGCTAGCAAGATACCAATAATCTCATTTTTACTTAAGTGACTTAGGGTGTGACAAGTTGTCTTCAAACATTTTTTTGTTCATTGGTTTGGACTGGATGACTAAGAGGAGGAATTGTTTCCCTGCTGCCCATGTTCAAATATCACTTGTGACAAGTTTTCTCCTTATACATCAACTGGGGATATCAAAGTAGTAATAATTTATATGTCACATAAATAAATGTATGAGGTTGAGGAACCAAAATTTTCCACTCTCAAGATAATACCAAATTCACAGGAACCTTATAGATTTCAAGAAGTGGTGCCATACATTTTAAATACAATACAAAAGTGATATGTACAATTAAATGACATTAAAGTAACATAAATTTTACATCTTTAATGAAAACTATACACTTAAAAGTTAGTTTTGAGAAAAAATAAAAACAACAACAAGAATTATAATTTTTTTTATAGCTTTTGGATCAATGTTGAATTAATTCAAAAATAGGTTTCATATACAACTAATACAAGCCTTAAAACTTTCCCCATATGGGATGATAACAAAGCATCATGCAAACAATCTTGGGTGTACACTCCCTCTACTACCGAGCACCATGTGCTCTTTTAGCAACCCCTTTAGCAATGATCTCATGTAATTGGGGTATAATGAAGGAAGTGGGTTGAGAGTTCCATGTGACATGAATCTTGGGAGGATGGTGAAATAATGTTTCAAGAAAGGAAACTCTCACCCAAAATGTGGAAGATTGTTCATTACATGTAGCCCCGTATGTAGAGTAAATCAACTCATTTATTCAATGCCTTCCACATCACAAGATTTCTCTCTAGTAACTCTTTTATTCCTGTTCTTATAATTTGGTCTTTGTTTTAAGGTTCTCTTATTTTAGAGTCATTTTCATTCTATTACATCAAGGAAGATGTTGTTGTTGAATGGGATTATTGGGAGGATGATGAGGTGGATCATATTATTTTTGTAATGTCCCCAACCTCCCACTAGGTGACACTACTAGAACCACCACACTTAGAAAGCCCACAAATACACTACTAGCACCACCACACTTAAAAAGCACACAACTATTGCATGGGAGTGAAAACCCTAAACTCTGATAAAGGCCAAATTTACACATTTAATTCATAATTTTAATTTATATAGTGGAAATTCCACTTAAAAGAGGGAGGAATATCGAGTGGCATAGACCGCTATGACCGTAAATCAGTGGCATCACTTTCTGCGTCACTGAATTTGGTAGAAGGCAATTTTTTAAAGTGTGATAGGGATCGAGAAAAAATCTTGCTTATACACTAAACTTGAACATCTAAAAATGCAATTATGCTTCAAATTTCTGTCAATTCATGTAAATTTTATGGCCAAAAGAGGGTTCACAGGTAATTTACTGAGAAGCCAATTTTTTTTAAA
Source organism: Pinus taeda (assembly GCA_000404065.3). Classification (NCBI taxonomy): domain Eukaryota; kingdom Viridiplantae; phylum Streptophyta; class Pinopsida; order Pinales; family Pinaceae; genus Pinus; species Pinus taeda. Next base: position 51,145 of record APFE030836152.1, on the reverse strand, counting down.
GTGTGATAGTGATCTTATACACTACAATTAAACATCTAAAAATACAATTATGCTTCAAATTTCTGTCAATTTGTGTAATTTTTTTGGCCAAAGGAGGGTTTGCAAGTAAATTACTGAGAGGATTAGCTTACTTCCTGGTGTGGTTTATTGTATCTCTGGAATTTTCCTCACGACACCCCAAGAAAAGACGATAATCTCATATATAATTATATAATTGCTAAGTGCATTCTATAATTGAGTATGATTCTCTTTTCTTAATCTCTTTCAAAATTAAAAAAAGAAACCATGTAGAACAATAGAAAGAAAAATATCATTATCTATACATATCCCAAAATAAATCTATTATCTAAACCAAATTTATTTATATTTATAAAACATTAACAAAAAATTATAATGCTAAAAACATTTAAATAATACTTATTATTACATTTTAGATTTTTTAGACTATATGTTTTAATTCTATTTTAATGTAAACAATATTAGACGATGTGGCGTACCTGCAAGATGTATTCTTTTCAAGGCATTGAAAATCTTTGAATTTAAGATTTTAAATCTATCTACACACATTCAAAGATGCATTACTATATATATATAATAATATTTATATATATAATATATATATATATTATATATATATATAATATATATCTTATATATATATAAATATATATATATATATATATATATAAATCAAATCTCTCGAGGTGAAACTAATTTTCAATTTTTAAAAACAAAAAAACTCCCGCTCTAAAAACTTAAATTGCACCTTGAAGGCTTTGATCCCCTTGTACTTTTGTAGATCTGTAGTTATGAATATGGAATTATTTTAACATATTTACAATAATTATGAAAATTTATATATTCCTTTTAATATTTTATAATGTTTATCTAGAGATTAAATAAGTTTATATTTTTTTTATATAAACTCTTTTTTCCAATGCATTAGTTAATGATACAAATGCTGCTTTTAATGGCACAAAAAAACAGTAATTTTTTTTTATTTTTGTGTCATTTTATTCCTCATGGGAGCTTAAATATCATCATGATTAAATTCAACATAAAATTAAATAGTATTTCAAATTTTTTATGCAAGACATTCTATCAAGTGCATAGATTAAGTAATGAGCTCATGGATAATGAAATCTACTTTCAATTAGAAATCATATTCGATAATTAAAATCTAATAGGTAAATACCATATTTCTATTTATAATTTATAATTAATAGCAATGAAGGAGAAATGATATTTAACATGTAACTCCATTTTATAGTCTTTTCCACACATAGTATATTGACCACCTCGAGTTGTTGGTGGGGATTTCAACCTTATTAAACCCCTCCACCAAGATGAGTCTTGTGTTGTCGATGAATATTGCAACCTTATTAAATCCCTAGAAGAGAAGAAGGGGTGGGAAAGGGAATCAAAAGAATCAATCCTAAGGCACAAATTTTTTCTAACCTTGTTCATCAACTTCAAGTGGACAATCTAAATACTATTAATGGTGTGTATACTTGGAATAACTACAGGGGAGGGAGACATTAAGTATCTAGTAGACGAGATTGATTTGTACTATCTGAATACCCTCGTGAATGTGATCATTTTTCTGAATTCATTATTATGCCAAGGATTAGCTCAAACCAATAGCCAATTTTCTTGGAGTTAGCTTGAAAATGGCTCCTTGTAATCGGCCTTTTAAATTTGAAGGATTTGGATACAATATCACGATTTATGGTCCAAATCCAAAAGTTGGTAGGAAGAATTGTAGGTCCAAGGAAAAAATTCTATGCATATCTTCTACTTAATCTCAAGGAATTCAAATTCAAACTTAGAATGTAATAGAAAGGAATTTGGTCATATGTCCAAAGAAAACATGGCTTGGAGAACTGCATGTAGCAAGTGAAACAACATATCATTATGAAAGATGCACTGATGCCTTGATAATAGAAGAAGGAAAACCCATTAACAAATAAATAAAATATTCAAATCCATTGCTACCCTCTATAGATATTTTCTATGGAGAGGAGCTAAGAAGAAAAAAAATGGTTAATTGTTGCTTGGAAAAATATTTATGTTCCCAAACTAGCTTGGGGGTTTGGGACTGAGAGACCCAAAGATCTTGAACATGTCATTGGGAGCTAAAATATGGTTGAGGTGGCTTTAGGGAGGCAATGAAATTTGGAAATAATATGGGACATGAAATATTATCACACCACTTCTTAGTTAGAAAATCTAAGAGTTACAGAGTATCCCTTAGGCTCCTTAATATGGAATTTAGCATGTGAAAACTATATTCTTATCCAAATCCATGCCTTACGTGAAATTAGGAATGGCCACACCACTCTCTTCTAGAAAACACTTGGAAATAGATGTCATGGCTCAGGAACCATGGGGAACTCTGAGGGCTAGATGAATTTACTTTAGTGTAACACTACATTAGAATAGAAGATTTATGGAAACGATAATCTAAGTATATGATTTGGAGAGGGTGGAAAATGATAGAGGATTCGCTGACACACCCAACCTTGACTTCTTGGCCCATTCTTGCTCAAGGGTTACAAAGTCATCAAATTAACATTGCTCAAGACCATGATATAGTTAAGTGGGGTTAGGAAATTGTTGTAGTTGCTACAAACCCCTCCAAAATTTTCATGGCTTCAAATTATTGAGACTCCTTATGATCATGCCATCCTTGTTTCAAACCATTAATGTCATGCTCGGTCATGTTGTCTAAGTATTCAAGTATTCTTAAGAAAACCTAAGTGTCGATCTGCCTTCTTTCACATGCCCAACTCTTAATGTCTTCACAAGTGTGCATGCAAAGTTAGGATAAGTGCACTTCATAATGACTATGTTGCACACTCTTTGTTAACAATCAATGTGTGATCCTTGCCAACAGTGATTGTGCAGTCCTGCCAATAGTGATTTCCCAATCATTACCATTAGTGATTGCGTAGTCCCCGCCAACAACAATTGTACAATTCTTACTGTCAATGATTGCATATTTCCCAATGGCAACGTAATGACATCCTATGTAGATAGTGATTGAACACTCCTTGCTGAAAGTGATATTATACTTCTTCAAGCCAATACTATCACACCTCTTAGTTGGATTCAATTCACTCTTGACTCCTAGTTTCTCGACATGCACTAAGTTCACTCATAAATCTGAATTGCATGTTTTCTCTCCCTATATAAAAAGTCCAGATCAAAGATTTCTCACATTCATCTTTTTCTTTTAAGCTCTAAACACATTTGAAGCACAAGGAGAATTCTCTCATCCGTGGACGAAGTGTGCTATCATCTGGGTTAGTTTATCAATTGCCACTTTTTCTTTAGCATATTTCATTTTCACTTTATCTTGCTTTTTTCAAGTGTCACTTTTTCCTGCTTTAATTGTTGCATGTGTCACTTGTATTTACTTTTGTTTTTGCATGTTTTTCTTTCACTCTTGCATATGCTGGCATCACTTTCTTTTGCATATCTTAAAAGCACCTTGGAACACCTTTTATAGATAGCTCCAACACACTCTCTTGCACAAGTTTATGTTATCTATCATAAGAACAAGTGGTGGAAATTGTCATAGCATAACACCTTTTGAATATAGTTGACACTTGTGTCACAAAGGCTTAATTCCTAACTATTGCACTTGGAGGAAAGTGTCATTTTATTGCCACTTTAATGTATGCATGTTGGTTTTGGGTACTATGCATATCCTTGAAATGTGATTGATTGTAAATGTGTATGTGTGATCATGCTTGGGACCTATTTGCATGCTCTAACCTTCTTCTTCTTGTGTCACTAATATAACACTTAGTTAATTTTGGGCTTCTTCCTTGTCCTCACATTGTGTGCAAGTTATGATCACCTTAACATTTAGTCAAGTGATGAGCACATTGTGCACTTTCAATTCGCATTTATGAGCCTCTTGTTGCTTACAATTTCCCTTTGCACCCCTATTGAGGAAATCTCCCTTCAAATTGCACATTGTGCATTGTTAGAGCACAATCAATAAACCCTTGTTGCTTACACTTTCCCTCCGCGTAATTCCTTAATCATTCTTTCCATCATTTCATATTGACGCAGGAGCATTTAGCTCAGAAAAGTCATTATATTTTAGTAGACATAGGGGGCTCTTGTGTTTTAAGGAAGTTGGTTTCCTAAGTGTTGAAATAATGTAATTATTAAGGTTTTGAGTGGTTTTAATGAGATAATCTAGAATAGGATTTAATTAAGTATAGTGAGCTATATTTGTAAAATGTTCTCGAATGTTGGAGAGCATCAGAGATTTAGGATAGTTGAAAGATTTGAGAATCAGTTGTAAAACTTAGATTAGGAGTTAGTTCATGATTTTGTGGATTAGAGAGGATCCTTAGAGATAAGGAAGAGATTTTAGGATTTTCTTGAGAAGTTTATGGATCTAAACCAGAATTTTATTATAGAATCCTTTTGTATAATTGTAAGCCTAAATGGCATAGTCAAGTTAGATAGTTATAGGTTGTGAGTTAGAGGTTTATGGGAAGTTAGGAAAATAGAGGCCACTACTACAGAAGATTAGGCCAGGGAGAGAGTTCATGTGTAAATACCTATTTATTAATACAAACAACTTGATTCTGAGTTTATGGGTGTGTATGGAGTAATTTAGTTATAATCTATGTGTGAACTAGAGTAAGTTCCATGTAACAGAGGTTGTAGGTGGAGTTTGAGCAGAACACAGAGAATAAGTGATATGAAGGATCACATTGGATCGCTTGAATCTATTCGAAGGATCATAGTTGAGATTTGACAGAGACAGTGATTAAAGTATGCAGAGTTAAGTCCAAGAGGGGGTTGTGTTGCAGGACAACTAAATACCCTAAACCCTATAGGAACCCGAAACCACAAAGAACTTTGAGAAACCATGTAAAGGCACAAAGGAAGGAAGCTAATGTACATAAGAGCGTCATATCATTTAGATCGATGGATGTTAATGACAGAAGAAGAATGGCAGAGGAATAGATGTGGATCGTCATTTCGACATATTTTTTAGATCGATGGTGATCAACAACTACGGGGTAGGAGAGTACGAATTTTGTTGATTGTGGTTGAAGTCTTACACTCAATCCTAGCTGTCGATCTCATATTCAAACTCTTAGATCATAGTCAACTATGGGGGATAAGGCCGTTTTAATCTGCGTGTTAGCTGAAGTCCCAAAAACTGTAGATTTGATGGCCTCTTATATCTAACGGTCATCACACGCCAATGAGCTCATCGATTGGTGGAAAGATAAGGTTTACTTATGCTTTGTGGAGTATTTCTATTATATAAGAATTATAATAGAAATAAAGTGGATACATTTTTTATGGGTTAAGTTCGAATATATCCAAAGCTAAAAAGTGGGGTTTGGTTATATGCATGGGGCATAAATATTAACTAAAGTTTATGAGGGTGTATAAAGTTCTGAGGGGAAAGATTAATTAAGGTCAAATTGTGCTTAGTCAAATATAACGTTCCGCATAAAACTTAATTAAGAACATTAAACCTTGGTTTAAGAAGTTTTTCACCAAGGATCAGGTGATTAAGGCCTGGGATCAATGACATGCAATTTTATTTGCATAATGTGGGTATTGTTGGCTTAGGCTGGCATCATTTTGGTATCAGAGTGGAATTGTGGTTGAAACATTTGGTATCAAAGCAGCACAAAGAAATTATGTGTGAAAATTTCTTTGAAAATAATTTAGAACAGAATTATGTTTTAAAGTGTGTATCCAAGCAAGAAGAGATTAGATTCTAATCTGACAAACAATAGGCACACAGAGATAATATGTAGCAGAACTTGCAGATGCAAGGAAACAAAGGAAAATCCATTCAAAGTGTAGGTGAATGGTAGAACAAGATCATGCAGAGGTCTTGAAGGTGAGATGGTATGTTTTTTTTTAATTTGATTTGAAGATTGGAGAGTTGTGGTTTTTGTATTGATGCATAGGTAGCATCATAAGAATGTGAGTAGATTGCAGCAACCTAGAGCAAGGAGTGGTCAATTGGTTCCAAAGGAAAGAACTAGAGAGATGCCAAAAGACTGAGCTTAGAGGAGAGAAGCTTAGTGAGGCATATGTTACAAGAAGGAGACTTGTTACTGCAGAGGTATTGTTTTAGCTCACAAAGGATGTGGGTAGAATTGCTAAGTAATGAATGAAGCTGATCAGATTTTCTAAGTGAAAGAAGAGGTGGTCAGAACCAAGTATTTCATTGTGATTGAAATACAAGTGGAAAATTGTGTTCTTAGAAGATGTAGATGAGTTGAAGCCTAAAAGGAGTAGAGAGAAGTGCTCAAAAGAGGTTCCAGAGATAGAGAACCAAGGGCTTGCCAAAAGACCAAGTACAAAGGAAAGCTTGGTGAGGTAAGTGGCAGTAGGGAGTACTTGCTATTGTAGAGGCTTTAATGCAACTCATAGTGAGTGAGTGAAGAACTCATGGACATGGAGAAGAAGATGGCTACTAATAGTCATAGCAGAGGTTCTAAGGAAGACCACAGTAGAAGAAAAGTGAAGAAGGAGGATGCCAAGGCAAATGGCAAGAGAATGAGTCAAGAGGAGCTTGACAAGGAAATTGCAGAGAAAAGAACAACTCGATGCATTAAGGAGGGTAATGGAGGAAAGCCACAGACAAGGTTGGGTCCAAATCTATTATCAGATTGCTTAGATCGACAGATATTAATGGCAGAAGAAGAATGGCGGAGGAATAGATCTAGATCGTCAGATTGATAGATTTGTTAGATCGATAGTGATTAGCAACTGCAGGGCTACTAGAGTACAGATTTCCTTAATCGTGGCTGAAGTCCCACACTCAATCCTAGCAATCGATCTCATATTCAAACTCTTAGATCATAGTCAACTATGGGGGTTAAGGCTATTTTAATCCATGTGCTAGTTGTCCCGCAAACAGTAGATTTTATGGCCTCTTATATCTAACGGTCATCATGTGCCAATCAGCTCATGCAATAGTCAAGGAAGAAAGTGGTTTTATAAGCGGAAGCTATTTATCAAGTGGAGAAAAAGTGGTAAGTGGTAATTCAAAGTAGTCACCTGATTCCATTTAGCAGTCGACACGTAGCACGTTGGAGGAGAGAGGAAACCCCTTTATCAGTGGGTAATCCTCGTGCAAGTGCCTCACCCGATATCGCTATTAACCATTGGATCAAGTGTGCTTTAATCAACGGTGGAGGATCGGTGATTAGTTTCGCATCGTAATATTTCATAAGTGGATGAACCTGGGCCTTAAGAAAACGCAATTTGTGATGTGCGATGCTCGGGTGTATCATCAACCATCGGATTGAAGGGTGATATCAACGGAAGAGATTGAAGCCGATAAGGCTTGGGTCTGAGTGGACCCGCGAAGTTTATCAACATGAGTTAAGTGATTTAAGTTCTGGTAGATGAATGGGTTTAAGTGGCGATATGATGCGATAGTCGTTGATCTAATGGAGTGAAATCAATGGTGGAGGATGAATGCGATAAAGGTAGAGCATCAAAAAATATGCAAAGGCCGTGGATTGGTGGAAAGGTAAGGTTTACGTATGCTTTGTGGAATATTTCTATTATATAAGAATTATAATAGAAATAACGTGGATAAAGTTTTTATGGGTTATGTTCGAATATAACCAAAGTTAAAGAGTGGGGTTTGGTTATATGTGTGAGGCATAAAGATTAACTAAAGTTTATGAGGGTGTATCAAGTCTCAAGGGAAAGGATTAATTAAGGGTCAAACTATGGTTAGTCAAATATAATGTTTCCACATAAAACTTAATTAAGAACATTAAACCTTGGTTTAAGAAGGTTTTCACCTTGGATCAGGTGATTAAGGCCTGGGACTAGTGATATGCAATTTTATTTGTATAATGTGGGTATTGTCGGATTAGGTTGGCATCACATATTGTGCTGTCCTAGAGGACAATAGGGTCATTCTTTGGCCCTTGAATTGGTGACCTACGAATTCCCCACAACCTCCTCCTCAATCAATTTTTCATTGCACAATCATAATGCCCAAGCATGCCACTCTTGTGTCCTAGACTTGCTCATTGTGTAGGGTGTTTCCTCTTTCACTTACCATTGTGTAATGAACACTTCTAGTGCCAATACCTCCATCTCTTATCTCCTGACTCTGCGCTTTGCATCCAAGAAGGCCCCTCTCTCAGTGTTTGTGCAATATCCCATCATAGTAAGCACCTTACATGAGAAAATAAGATAGAACAAGTGATTTTGGGGATTTATGTTGTCATTTCATGTGTTAAATTCATTTATAGGTGCTATCATGCTATCATGGTAAGATGATGCTCAAGGATGTTCTAAAGAGGACACTTCTAGACATAAGACATAAAGATGTTATGATGTAGGAGTAAATGAATCTTGGACCATGATAGAGAGATGACAACTCATGTTGAATTAGAAAGTTCTAATAATTATCCAAAACCTTTGGATGGTGAAGATGAAGTACAAGTCAGATCAGTCATCAAGATTGAATACATAGCAAAAAAGAGAAGATCTTGGCATTGACACATTACAATGAAGTCCCATATTGTCACAGTTGTCAAATTGTAATTGTTTAATGTGTCAACACAAGAGTGTTGTTTTTTCACATTATTGGAAAATGTAAAATGTGTGGAATTCCAAGGGTCACACATGGAATATGAAGAGTCACTAGGAAGTCCAAGAGTCATGTAGGATCTCAAAAGTCACATGGGATCTCAAGAGTTATGAGGGAGGTCAAGAGTCATATGGGAGGTGAATAATCACCTCAATTGTTATAAATAAACCCTACTAGCCTAGGAAAGTGACTTTTCTCCTTGACATCTCAATCTAGGCATATGAGAGAAAATCATTCTTTAGATAAAAAAGTTGTGGATTAATGTTCCACTATTGGGGCTAGCATTGCATCATTTAATTGTGTAGTTGTAACTTTCACTTAATATTTAAAGCTCCAAGAGTTGACACACTTTCATGCATGTATCATGGATGTTGTAAGACTATTATTTTAATGTTTATGGTATATGTTTATGTTCATCCATGCTAAATAGAATGAACTATTTCATGGATTTGGTATACATCTTGTTGAATGTGCGTTGTTACTTGCATTCATGATCATTGTTGCATCGCGAACTATTTTGCAGGTTAATTAATGACCCATTCTATTCTCCTATGCATATTTATTAGGATATTACTATTAATTTTCTTCTAAGGACTCACTTTCTCTCTTCTTTCCTGTGAAAGTACCTTGTACACATTACATTGTATGCTTCATGGTGTCAACTTACTTGCTTGTTTCAAAGGTTGTATGAATACTCCCTTATGTTGTTTATTGTAGCCAAGGAAAATATTTAAGTTATGTTAGTCAAGACTATTATTTGGTTGGGTCTCCTACTCCAAATGATGTGAGGTCTAATTGGGACTTCATATTGGAAAGACCCCCTGTATATTAGCAGTTTCTAGTACTGTCGAAGGAGGGCTAGATGACAAGATGAGCCCACTGATTTTGTTTTGAATATTTCATCTTGAATGGCTCATACAAAAATCATAATCCCACATCGTTTTGTTAAAAGTGGAAATATTACAATCCACATGGAACTAATTCATGACTTGTCACATTTGAAGTTCAATGGCGAGGGTGAAACATCTAAATTGTAACATACATTTTTGCTCCTTAAGTTTTGTTATTTTAATAAAGTGAATTGTAAATATGTTTGTTACAGATTATTCATCCTCACATTTGAAAGTTGTGCTAAGAAATGATGTCACCCCTTACCATTTGCAGCTATTCATCCATTCAAACAAATTTTTACAGAGCTTCATCAAGCTTTTGATAGGTAAAATTATAAAGATGTTTTTAAAAGGATCAACCAACGTAGAATGAAATTGGATGAATTGTTAGAAGATATTCATGATCAATTTCATCAGCTTTTCTATGAATTTTTAGAAGAAGATGTGGATTGGGATTTCACGGGTGAAAAGTTTGAGTGTTTGGTTCAGATCTATATTGAACAATTTGAATTTGAAACATATTTAAATCTCATCCCTAGTTTGGTTTTCCAAATTTTCCCAGTCATGAGACACATCAAATATCAAAGGAGGAATTTGCTCCCCATTATGTCCCTTCTCCTCCCCCTTGTCATTACTAAAAAGTCTAGTCTCTGGTGCTATTATTGAAGTTGGGAAATTCCAAAATCAAGTTCATAGTCCTCTTCTTCCTTCACATTATTTTAATGATCAAGATTTTATCTAGGAAAACTTTGAATGTTCTCATAATCTCATGGATCGTAGTGTGAAGGTTGATCCGCTAATTTTCAAGGTGACATAAACGTGCATAATTTAAATCTTGAATATGATTTGATTGAAAGTATTGATTCTTCCATGGATACCTGTCATCCTTTATCATTTATAGTGCATGGATCCATGAACTTTGATTCGTTTGATCAATCCACTCCACCACCATTTTCTTCATACACTCTTGATTTTCAATCTGGTGGTTCAAATAGTGATCAGGTACAAGGTGGTAATAAGGAGGATCAAAAGGATGGAGACTCTTTCCATATGTCTTCCCTTTTTCAAATTTCTTTATGTTGAGATGATGTTTCTACATTCTTGGCGAATCAAGGATATTTTGATCTTGGAAATTAGTTGAATAAAACCAAAGCTCTTAACCAAGATAAGGTCTTAGGAAACCATCACTGTGATGAGAATAACTCCATCACCACAAATTATGATGAGTACCCAAGTACATTGGATGATCTCTTGTTTCCGCAAGAGGACTTGTATTTGCTAAGCTTTGATCTAGAATCTAATATGATCATAGAAGAGTTTCTCATAGGAATTTCTTTCTCATCCCACCAACCCTTATGTCAAGATGCGTGTAATAAATCAATTAATATATCATGTTACTCCAATGTAAGTTTAGATGAATTAGATCTCAATACCATACAATGTATTAAGGATTCCCACGATGAATAAGATGAATCATGTGGTAGTCATTGAATATCTTACTTTCAATTTGGTTAATCTATTTGGTGATGTTGATCCATCTTCTAAAACTATTGGTTCAAACAATTTCCATCTGATTCATAATGAAATTGCTTACATAATTGATGATAGATGTCCTCACACAAATTCTTATATGACCATTTGTTCAAAATCCAATCATCTAACATTGGAAATTTTAGGGACATATCAAGAAGTTGAGGAACTTCAACTTTAGTTAATGGCTATGATAGGTTCTCGCAATCCTGATGAGATCTTTGAGCTAGGTGAGATTATAATTTTCATGCATAATTATTTTCTTAGTATTCTATCACTAGATTTGAACTCACTCTTGAAGTATTTTAAGCATTTTCAAGATGTTTTTTCTTATTCTTCAAGATAAATTTTCTAGATTGGGTGAAAGATTATTGTTTGGCTAATTCTTCTTCATGGAATACCTTGTGTTAAACTTCAAGTTATAGTGTATATTTTAAACAAATTTCGGTCAACATTAAAGCCTGTGATTAATATTATTAAGAAAAAAATCATCACCAGCTGAGATATTTGTCCATGTCAATTTTTTTGTGAATGATCAAATTCTTATCTCTCTTGTAATATTATGAAAGTAATTAATTTTCTGGGAAAATCAATCCTTTTGAGTCTCGTTCAATGATCAAATCATTTGGCGGAGCAAAGATGTGTGTTGACAAACAAATTACTTACATTAATATGAATGTTGGATGTGAATTGACATATGCTTCTAATATTTTTTTCAGCTTGGTACCCTAATTGGTTTCCCTAATTTACGATGCCAAAAATTGTTTCTAATCCCCCAAGCTTTCATGTTTCTCATCTATATTGTAATCAAATACAAAGGAAACAAATGGAGAATTGAGAATCTTATATTCCAACCCACCAATCTAATTATAACATCGGTTATAACAAATGTATTTCAACTAATGCTTTTCCCAGTGGTGCATCTCATGATATTTGTTTTAAATATTTTGATCTTGTTAAGGTCATAAATTCTTTTGATTCATCATTTCACTACTCAAATGCTTGTCAAGTAGTTGAGGCACTTCAACTTTTGTTGATGGTTGTGTTATGTCCACATGATCTTGACAAGGTTTCTGAATAAGATCATACCAAATTTCCCTTACAAGATTCTACCCATGACTCAATTGTGCTGATTGGAAGTTCATTTTCCCATGTGTTTCAGGGTTTTCAAATAGGTTGTTTCAAATATCAAGATCAAATTGCTAGTTGGATAGAGAAATCTTACTTGGAAAGCTTTGTTCCCAATAATAAGTTTTGATATTTCTTGATGCTTTCTAAGACTAAAAAAACTAATCAATGTACATTCATGAGAAATATTCAAGGTTTGTATGATTATTATTCTAATAAACAATGTAAATTTTCATACTGATTGAAGGAAGCATTTATGGCACACCTTTTTATTAGTAGGAAATAACTTCAATTACTTGTGAAACTTATTGAGGTTGACATATTTATTTCTACACATTACTTTATACTATTTCTAATCACATATATATTTCTACTTGCAGGTTGAGAAAAAATTAAATGGCCACATTGGAAATTTGACTTTACATGATCCTGACCTTCTAGTTAAATAGATCAGAGTTTAGGTTTAGTTGCATTATAGTCACTTTTGCATCGCATTATAACAATTTTTCTTGCATCCCCTTTCTCATTTGAGTTTTGTTCTTTACATCCCCTTACAAGTTTTTACATGTTACTTTTCTTTCATCCTTTCTTTCTATGTTAGTTCATGTTTCTTTCACTTCTTTCCACATGTTTCATTTTAATAAGGATTTGTGTGAAAGTCACCTCATTTGGCTATGAAGTAATGTGGGTAAAGTATGAAAAGCGGGCACAATGATGAATAACAATGATTAGTTAAATTTTAATCCCTTTCTTTTTTGGGCCTAAATATATTATGAGTCCATGATGCTTAGGTGGAAAGTTTGACCCATTATGGAAAAAATCTTTAGCGGATCTATGTTGCTCGTACATATGATATGATCTTCATTCCATGAATCAATTGTTTATATTAATGGGTTTTTAACATGTCAGTGAAGTCGAGAAGAGAAGGGAAAAGAGAAATACTTAAGCGAGCACACTAATTTTAGAGGTATATATACAAGAATCTCTACAAAACAACGAATAACCTCTCTTGCTCATGAATAAGTTGGGATCCCTCTTCTTCCCTCAGTGAAATAAAGGCCTATAAAATTCCAATGAGCATAAAGCTATAAAATAATAAAGGATGAAAAAAGAGAAAGGCTTCCAACGCAGAGTGGTGAAGCAAACAACTTTGTCGGGGAACTAAAAAATCTTGTTGGTAGAAAATCAATGCTTGTTACTCCTTGAAGTGACTCCATCGAGGTAGTAAATAAGATTGTTGGTAGTGGAGTAACACTAGAGATGACACTAAGATTTTGTTCATCATAAACTCATGAATATGTACTATCCTTCTCCCCAATTGAAACAATTAAGATATGGAAAGTTTTGTAAATGTGTTTGAGTTAATGAGAGGAATAGGAGAGACTGCATATATAACCAGGCTAAGTAAAGAATCTAGGTTGATCTATAGGATGAGACAATACTTCCAAAAATATAGAATCCATGCCTAAAGTTAGACCTAAATAGAGAAGTAGGGGTTCTTTGTGTGTTTCAGTAAGTGTTGTAGCTACTACAAACTCCTCCAAAATTTTTCCTATATTCAAATTTTGGAGCCTCCTTATGATCATGCCATCCTTTGTTTCAAGAAATTAATGTCATTCCCAGAAATTTATTCTAGATTTTCAAGTCTTCCTTAGGGAAACCTACGTGTCAATCTACTTGTTTTCACATGCCTAGTTCTTGATGTGTTTAGAAGCACACATGCCAAGATAGACTAAATGCACTTCATAGTGACAATGTTGCACACTCTTTGTCAGTAGTCGATGCGCAGTCCTTGCCGATAGTGATTGTGCAGTCCTTCTCAAAATTGATTGCACAATCCTTACCATCAGTGATTATATAGTCCTTGCCAATAGTGATTGTGTCGTTCTCGCTAATAGTCATTGCGTAGTTCCAAGTGATAGTGTAAGGGCATCCTATAAAAATATTGATTGCAGACTCCTTGTTGATGGTGAGAGTATACTTCAAATCATTAGTATCACACCTCTTAGTGGTAATCAATTCACTCTTGACTCCTAGTTTCTTGACATATACTAAGCACAATCACAAATCCTAATTGCATGTCCACTTTCCCTATATAAAAATTCTAACTTAGAATTCATCTCACAATCATCTTTCACTTTTGAGCTCTTCATACTTTTGGAGCACAAGGAGAATTCTCTTACTCATGGATGTAAGTGTGCCATCATTAGGGTGAGTTTCTCAACTATTGCATTTTCTTTTTCATGTATCGTTTTCGCTTGCTCTTTCTTTTGTAACTGTCATTTTTCCTACTTTCATTCTTGCATGTGTGACTTGTGTTTTATTTTTTTTTCACATGTGTTTATTTCACTCTTGCATGTCTCATTTTAACTTGTTTTTCATATCCTAAGAGCACCTTGGAACACCTTTTAGAGTCATCTTTAATGCCCTCCCTTGCGTTCGTTGATGTTATCTATCATGAGAACATGTCTTGGGCACTCTCCCATAACATAATGCATCTTTTGATTGTAGTCAAAACTTGTCACAAAGGCTTAGATCCCAACTGTTAGACTTGGAGATAAGTGTCATTTTATTGTCGCTTCAATGTATGTCTAATGGTTTTGGGAGGGAGATGGGGGGCTTGAATAGGCTAATTGTTGGGTAGAGATAGGCATTCAGCAAGAGAACAATTTTATAATGCAGGGTGTGCTTTAGATCTTGATGTTGACATTATAATAATTTCTCACTCTAATCGGATTAATGAAAAGAAAAAGAGGGGTTTTCCTAGTTGGGTTCCCTTATAGATCGTTGTGTTGCTTGTGTTTTGATGGTTGCACGTGTTTCTATCTTGTTATTTTGTATTGCGCAAATTGTAGAAGAAATTTGTATCTCTTTGTTTCATTTCAAATTTGTCAATAGTAACAAATTTCTTTCCATTTCTACAAAAAAAATAGATTATATAAATACTAGTACATTATATGTCCATATTCGTTATGTGCACTCAACTCAACTATTTTGATTTAGTTAGAAGTTAAAGAGTTATCACTAAGGATTTTTGTTTTGAATATTTATGGCTCATATTCATATCAACTTCCTTTCTAGGAAAGTTTAGTTGATACTAATAGATTGAAATACCTTATCTCCCTAACCGGAGGATATTTAATCATAGATTGGTGCATGTCGAACTAGTGAATTTAGTACAAACATAAAGCAACTTCCATGTGAAAAAAGATACAATTTCAAGAAGGCCAAATTGATTTCTAGCATTTGGAGGACTTTTGGATGGTTCAATTCTTTTGAATTTGTCAGTGTCATCTTATCATTTTTTGATATTCTTTTAAATGGATTCTAGAGGAAAGAAGCCCCCCTGTCCTTTAAATTCAATCATTATTGACTCATATAAGAAGATTATTGAGAGCTAATTGAGGATATGCAGGAACATCCAACTTCTTCTACTCCATTTTCCTTTATGTGTCGATTTGCTGATAATATTGTGAGAATTAAAGAAACCATAATGAAATGGCTCAAAACTTTAAAGAAAATTGCAAAGCACAACTGTAGGAGGTTAAGTATTACAACATCACATAAAAACCATGCGTTATGCACTCTATCTAACTTAGATTTATAGCTACATGCATTGGAATATTCTGAATAGTCATTAGTTGCTTGGTAACTTAAGAGTTATGCCATTTGCAACAAAGTATGCAAACTATTAAAAACATTTAAACTGATTTGTGAAATTAAATATGTAAACAATTCTTTGGTTCTTTATTTAATGGCATGAGGGAAGAGGGGTTCCATCATTTCCAATCACTCTTTATGCAGTTGAAAAGGTTTCTAGTTCAGGAAATTCTAGAGGTGATGTCAAAGGTTTCCACTACTTTTTGGATGAAATGAACTAGTCATTGGAGGACGTTGTTATTTCAGTCTAAAACTCTTGTGTATCATGGGTCCATGAAAAAAGTAAGAACCTAGGTCTAGATGGGATCATGGTAGAATTTTTCATTAGTTTCTATTACTTGTTGAAGGATGATTTTCTAAAGGCGATTAGGGAGTCTTAGGGACAAAGGAAATTTTTGGGATCGATAAATTATACATCTATTACTCTCAATCCCATAAATAAAAATGATGTTTATTATATATTCTTCCAACAAACTTCATGCTGTAACATAATATACAAGCTTTCAACAAAGGTTATTGCTATGCAATTAAGTCTATTTGATTGAATTTATTTCAGAAGAAAAATTTTGATTTTTTTCAAAGGATAATTCATGATTTGGTGTCAATAATTCAAGAAGCTATTCATTTGGGGAAGGTGTCAAATCAATCTGTCAAAATCCTAAACATTGACTTATCAAAATCCTATTACAGAGTAAGTTGATTCATTCTTTCGTTAGTTCATATGAGTATTCATAACCAACTAGATTATGGGATGTGTTGAGTTCATTCCATTGCAATGCCCGATAATGGATTTCCATCTAGGATATTTTGGACCCTAAGGGGGCTTTGGCATTGATTCCCTTTGTTTCCCTTTCTTTTTATTATTATGGGTTAGGGTATTCAAAAATTGATATGTGATGACAACTAAAGAGGAGATCTCAAGGGAGTCAAAGTATCTCATTAGGAAGCCATCACACATCATTTGATTTTGGATGTTGTGCTTTGATCTTAGGTGGAGAAAGAGAATTAACCAAAGGTTTTCCCTCAGCTAGTATGGATCAACTTTGGAAATTTTCCTTAGTAGTTGTCGCTTCTATGGTTTGTTTTGGGGGCTAAGAGACATCTTTCATCTTTAAAAGGCATTATGGATATTTATAGCAGATACACATGTTTGGAAATGAAACATGAAATTTGCTGTCTTATTCCTTTTATTTACCAGATTCTTCTTAGAAAGATGTGGATCTCCTTTCATTTCCTTTCCTAGTCCTCTTTTTGAGTTGAAGACAAAAGTATTGTTGTAGCCATGGAACCCCATATCAGTAAACGGAAAGATGTGGATCTCCTCTCATTTCCTTTCCAAGATCTCTTTCTGAGTTGAAGACAAAAGTATTGTTGTGGCCATGGAACCCCATATGAGTAAATGGGTGTACCCCAAAATGGGGTACCATGTTTGGTGGACCACTTCTGTAGATCTTATTCGTCACATCATCTTGCATGAATGGAAAAAATTAGGGTTTTATATATAGAGAATGACATTCTTCTAGAATAAAAAGGAGCCAATAATTATCAATTTTTCTTCTATAGATTTCTTGATGCATCTAGAATTATGTTTTACATTTTCACTTTTGAATGAGCATGGACTACAAATTACATGGATCCATAGCACAAAGGATTAATGAATCAACACCATTCAACAATTAAAAAATGAGAATGGATAGTAGTGACAGATAAAAGGGGTGGTCAATGGGTTTATCAATGGAGAAAGAAAGTAAGCTAGAAAGTTAAGGGAAACCATAAAAATCCAAACAAAGCCCCTCTTATAGATATTATCCCTCTAATAATATTATCAGGGTGACATTTCATAGAAAGAGGAATGGATAGTAGTGATAGATAAAAGGGGTGGTCAATGGGTTTATCCATGGAAAAAGAAAGTAGGCTAGAAAGTTAAGGGAAACCATAAACATCCAAACAAAGACCCTTATACATATTATCAGCCTGACATTTCATGGGAATTTTTAAAATGACATGGAATGGATATGCTTCTAATTTCAGTGGTGTGAGGTAATCATCCTTTTTCAATTCATAGATATTACCTAGTTTCTAATAAACTTGAATAAATTTGAGTTGAAATGTTTTTTTAAATCATTCCATATCGATTGTAACAATCACTTCAATAGCGTCTTTCTTTCTGGCATAGAACTTCGCGAATACAATGGTACGTATTCGTTATTAGATAGAAGTGAGTTTATTTATGAAACGGATTTTATGCCATGATCAAGGGCAGAAGACAATATTGTAATTTGCACCGGAAGCACAGGTGAACGTGCTTGAAGCATCGTCCTCTGCATAGCTGTAGGCCTGTTGTCATTGATCCTTGAATATTTGGGAATAGTCGGTAGAAGGCAGTTGTTCTGGTAGTCCCCATCGCAGCAATATTGAGGGTAATTGAAAGTTACATAGCACTGTTGCATCCATCAGTCACTTTCAGTTCTGCGGGGCATATGGCATTTATGTTGGTGCTACAGGTGGGTGCTGTGCAGCTAGTGTCGGAGCCTCGGAGGGAGTTATGGAGAGGGGATATTGAAACCATCAACGAGAGAGATGTCATAGTAATCTTGATTGTTGTCCCCATTCACAGTATATTCGTAAGTGTCGTAGGAGGCTGTCTCGAATCTTGGCAATTGAGCAAACCGCCGCAGTCACCAGTGGTGCACTTACTTTGATCCGCTGCATCGAAGGAGCAGCCGGTACGCCCCCAGAACCTGACCGAAGTTGTTGTTCCTGCGGGAACGTCAACACACCAAGTTTCGCCCTGTCCCAACTCTTGACCAACACCTACGGGATTTCCTGCGGCCTATGAACACTGGTTCTGGATCACAAACGTTGCATCTGTAACTCCTGCACTTACTAAGCAACCAATTATTTATTTATGATATTTTGATAGGATTCGAAATATCCGACAGTGTTTCGGAGTCCAGGTTAGTGTGGCTATTCATCAAATGTCCGGATGATACCCACATGTCACACTGGGTAGGTCAAAATTTTCACTCACAATAATGGAACCTAATTAAAATTATATTACATCACAATAAGAATTATATAAATTATATTACATCACAGAAACCTAAACTCAAATATTTATGACATCTTAAAACAAACTGATCTCTTATTTATAATATACATGACGGCAGCCCCCTTACCTTGAAGATAAGCATTAAATACTAATGCTAGTAACACTAGTGTTACTGTAAAAGAAATCGAAACTGATAAAGTTCTAGCCTCCATTGCAACCACCAGCCAGCAAGTTAAGTGTGGCCAGCGATCCACTTGGCTTGTATCTAACGGGTAGAGTGTATTAATGACTATCAAGATGAATTGAGATATAAATTTTCATTTAATGATTGACCAAAAATACAATATAGCACGGGTCCACGAAATTTTCATGTAACTATTGATGAAGAATATAATGGCAGTAATAAGCTCATCA
>APFE030836152.1:9577-20925 GCA_000404065.3 Pinus taeda | reverse complement strand
AAAATTTCTACATGGTATCAGAGCTGTTGATCATCAGATCTACTATTCAGGAAGTGTTTACATTCTATTTCTTCAGGTAGAGTCTGTAATCGGGCCAGGTAGCCTTTGAATTCATCCTTCCTTTGGAAGGTGAGATATCCGGTGAATGCCCATATAGTCGATCTCTGTACAAGAAATACCTTGTTCTCACGAATTCTAGATCAGAGGCGGTTGAGTTTGGAGCTGGTGGAATTCAAATTTGCAGTAGTGTTTTCTTGGTGTGAACGAGGCAATGTCTTTCAACGGATTGCGATAGGAGTATGCTCTTGAGGGCAGCTCAAACTATATTGCATTGAAGGACAGGATGGAGGCAGTATTAGATGATAACAGGCTGAAGGAGTTCATAGAGACAGATGTCCCGAAGCCTACTGATGCCACTCAAGCTGATGCTTAGCAAAAGAAGACTGCAAAATGTCGAAGGATTCTATTGGAGGGCATGTAGGATCACATTGTGTCCAGCCTCCATCGAAAGGCTACTCCATATTTGATGTGGAAATCATTAACATAATTATTCCAAAGCAAGAGAAATCAGAGGAAGCTGGCGCTCAAAGATAAACTCAGAAACATCAAATGCAAGAAGGGTGACAGTATGCTCAAGTATCTCACGAAGTTCACTCAGTGTCGAGATGAGCTGGGAAGTGTGGGGGTTACTGTCGATGATGAGGGCTTGGTGAGCTTGGCTCTCCTTGGTCTTCCGAAGAGTTGGCATTCCTATCAGGACTCTGTCAATGGTCGGGAGAAATTTCCAGGATGGGAAAGACTGTGGTCAGACCTTGTGCAGGAGGAGATCAGGCGGAGTACTAGGGACAGATATTCATCAAAGGGAGCTGATGAAGAAAATTGTGCTTTGGATACTAAAGCAAAGAAAGGGAAGAGCAAGAAAGCTTCTCAGTCTGGTGCAAAAGGCAAGAATCAGGACATGTCTAAGGTGAAGTGTTTTCACTGTCACTAGCACGGACACTATGCCACTAATTGTCAGCAGAAGAAGAAGAACAAGCAAGCTGCTGGATCTGCAGCAGGAGAGGCTCTAGCCTTACAATTTGAGCTTGATTTTTCATTGATCGCATGCTTGGTTTCAAGTGTGATGGGATCGGTGTGGTTCTTGGAAAATGGTGCGTCTTTTCACATGACGGGAGATAGAGATTTGTTTTTTGATCTAGAGGACAAAGATATTGGAGTGCACATCGAGATGGGCGATGATGGTAGATACAGTGCGACCAGTATCGGTACCATTACCTTTGAGAGGGAGTCAGGTAAACCCTTTCTATTGAAGGAAGTCATGCATGTTCCAGTATTGAAGAAGAATCTTATCTCTGTGGCGATGTTAGAAGACAAGGGGTATGATGTTGTTTTTAGCAAGGGAAAAGCCTTCCTGCTCAGCAAGACAACTGGTGAGACTCAGAAGATAGGGGTTCGAGTAAGGAACCTTTATCAGTTACATGTAGATGGATGCGCAACAATGGCAGGCAAGGCAGAAGGATTGGTGAGCCGGGATGATGGCGAGTTGTGGCATAGGAGATTGGGTCACCTTCACCATGGAGCCTTGAAGATACTGCAGCAGATCACTACAGGGCTTCCTAAAGGCACACTTGCAGTCAGATCAGTGCAAGGGGTGTACTTTGGGTAAGTTTGTGAAATCCACATTTCTTGAGAAGGATAGTCGCGCCATGACGATCCTTGAGAGAATTCACATAGACGTGTGTGGACTGTTGAACTGGTAAATCCCCTCTGCGGACAGAGGCGATCCCACTAGCCTAACACGGGTCTAGCAACAATCACACACGCTACACGCAGGTTCCTAATTGCATAAATCAAAGATCGATCAGAAAGATCTACCTAGAATCCAACGCTATTTGTTGTAGAAGAAACGTCGCTCCCGTCCTTTAGCTTTGGCTGGTCACAATCCTTACGCTCCACGTAAACGGACACCTGCACAAGCAAAGAAAAATACAAACACAAGCGTAAAATCCAGTATATTCATTCTCCTTGGTAGCCTTTTCTGGGCTGAAATACTTCCACCTCCCTCTAACCTGGGTGATTACATGCCTCTGTGGCATGATTTTTTTTTCTCTGGTAGAGAATGCACAAGAATTGGATCTAGAACAGTTTGTCTAGCTTGACCTACTTCAACATTTATTAGGGATGACAATATTTTTCCTCAATCATCTTCTTAAAACAAACATATATTTTTTATATCATTTAAAATTTTTTATAGGCATCATGTATGGGTGATCATCATGTATCACGACCCATCAAGGGTTAGCAACCTGCACTCAATAAGAGTTAGCAGTATTGTTACAATTCATAAATCAATAAAGACCCATTATGTGATTCTGTTGTAAATTCCAAACATTGGAAGTATCAATCCATAGTAGTAATATCACCAAAACCATTTATTATTATAATTATTTTTTTATTTCATTATTTCTTTATCAATATTTTGTCCTTAATTATAAATTTAAGGAATATTTCTTTTCCTTATCTTTAGTCTGTTATTTAAATACTGTCATGCAGTATGTACGAATGTGGATAGAAGTATCTTCTCTAGTCCTCGTGGACTAACCTAGAACAACAGAAAGACAAAGGCACTATGGGAAGTCTTTCAAGAATTGGTAGGAGGTGCAATGTGATGGACCGCAATCGCACAACAACGAAGGGAAGGCATTAGTGTGGAAATTATTGTTGTAGATTAAACTGATTATGCAATGTACTAAAGAAAAATACTTAATCTACTTCTACAATCAAACTTGCAGAATCTTAATCGATTTGAGCAAGATCAACTAGAACACATATAACAGAGAAGAAGAAATAATCACACATGAAACACAGAAGAATACTTTGGGGAAAGCCTCTGCTAAAATCCCCGCTATCTGTATTATCGTACAAGTGGGAATATCTTAGGATTACACAAAGCTTTAGCTCTCAAGCTATCTAACTCTTAGTACAATCCCTCACTGCTGCTCATAGATAGAATAGACAACATATGTGCCTTCTCCTCTGTCCTCCAAGCCTCCTATTTCATTGTGGAGTTTCTCCTGCGTCCTCTAACTGTAACCTGTGTGATTCTCACATCACACACTGCTCTGACATCTGTAGTAACTGTGCAATCCTCAAGGAATGAATTCCTTCTGCATGCAAGAGATATTCACATGGGAATATTCTAGCAACTGATAGTACACTATCCCTACCTTTAATCTCAACTGGGTCTTTGTCCAAACTGACATGCATGAGTTATTTATGAGAGAATATTCAGCTATATGGAGAACACTAGTTGCATACATGCATGCATTAACTGAGTGAACTCACAATTAGTCCCTCCAACTGTTTGGAACTAATTTAAGTGGACTTAATGCAGTTAATTGAGCTAACTAATTACAACTCAAATACAACTCATCCTTATCTCCTTAATTAAGGGATAACTTCCTCAATCAAAGGGATAACTGTTGCATGTCTTCACAAACCTTTCATGTTTGAATTTCTCCAACTAATTAACTCAAGATGAATTAATTAATTATCTTCCAAATAGTTGGTGAGACTAAAATCAAATTTCAATTCAAGGACAAATTAAAATTGGAATATATCCTCAAATGCTATCTATAGCAAAGCTATTTTTAGAATTTCTATTTTTAGCATTTCTTGTTTCTATTTTCAACAATTACAGAGAAATCAACCCCAAACACACCCGGAATTATGATGTGATGGATCGCAGATCGTAATCACACTTCGCAGAGGAAAAAGTCTAGCTTTAAGATTGCTCGTCGGTTCTCCACTGATTGCAAAATGTGATATCTCAGATACGATAAGGATTAGGATGCAGTTTAATGTCTCGTAGGGTCTACCGATAGCACAATTAGACATTATCGACCTTGTTCATAGACTGTAAGCCCGCAAGACTCCGCCGATTTCGATTTGCGATGGAGTTGCCGAAATTGTCACCTTAATCGCTAGACCTAATCACCGTGTGACCACTTGGCCTTAACCATGAGAAAGGTTGGGAAGTTGGTGGGATTGCCAAATTTCAACGGAACTGCTAGAATTAACTCTAGATGATGAATTTAATTGGGAGTCAGCCAGATTTGGAGGAAGAAATTATGGAAAGACTGACATAAGTCATAACTAAAGCAGTCTTTTAGTAAATTGGTTGCAAAAGGAGGCTAGATAACCATTTTTGAGTATTTTGGACTCATTGGAGTAGGTTTGAAAAGCATTTGAGCATTGTGAAAATAGTTTTTTTTTACACTTTTAAGCGTAATAGAGAGGCCCAAGCCATTGGAAGCTGGACCAAGGAGACATAGCCCAAGAGGGTTGAACTCCTTTATCATGTGCTTGTTGTAATGTGTTTTTGATGATGTTCTGTACATGTTTATGTTGTTGTTCAATTTCTGGTTTTTATTAAATTGCTCATAAAATTAACATAAAACTATTCATTTCACTTGTAAAAATCGATGAATCCTTAAGCACAATGAAATAATTTTGTTTATCATCTGAGGAAGATCTTAGCACTACAAACTAATATTCTAAATCAAATCAAGAGTGTCCACCCAGGACATTGGATATGATTAAAATATCCTCTACACAATTTCATCCATAAAAATACTCTCAATATGTCAGACATGTTAGGCAAGTTGATAAATCCCTTTACTATATATTGATATCATTTTCCGTGGGTGTCTCCTATGGTTGTGGGGGATTACTAAGAGTAGAAGTTTCCATCCTCTTCTCTTAGACCCATTTGATTTGCTACATGTTTTCCTTTCATGGAATAATATGAGCTAGCAAGATACCGATAATCTCATTTTTACTTAAGTGACTTAGGGTGTGACAAGTTGTCTTCAAATAATTGTTTATTCATTGGTCTAGACTGGATGACTAACAGGAGTAATTTTTACCCTCCTACCCATGTTCGAATATCACTTGTGACAAGTTTTCTCCTTGTGCATCGATTAGGGATAAAAAAGTAATAATAATTTAAATGTCACATAAATAAATGTATGAGGTTGAGGAACCAAAATTTTCACTCTCAAGATAATACCAACTTGATAGGAACCTTATAGATTTTAAGAAGTGTTGCCATATATTTTAAATACACTACAAAAGTGATATGTAGAACTAAATGACAATAAATAACATCAATTTTACCTCTTTAACGAAAATTGTACGATTAAAAATTAGTTTTGAGAAAGAAAAAAAACAACAAAAACTATATATTTTTTCAGCTTTTGGATCAATGTTGAATTAATTTAAGAATAGGTTTCATATACAACTAATATTGACTTTAAGTGTTTCCCCATACGGGGTGATAACAAAGCATCATGCAAACAATCTTGGGTGTAGACTCCCTCTTAGCTCTTTTAGCAACCCCCTAGTAATGATCTCCTGGAATCGGGGTATAATGAAGGAAGTGGGTTGGAAACAACAAGACCTGTGCATTTAAAGAGTTCCATGTGACATTAATCTTCGGAAGATGGGGAAATAATGTTTCAAGAAAGGAAACTCCCACCCAACATGTGGAAGCTTGTTCTTTACACGTAGCCCCCATGTAGAGTAAATCACCTTATTCATTCAATTCTTTCCACATGGCAGTATTTCTCTCTAGTAACTTCTTTATTTTGGTTCTTATGATTTT
This sequence comes from Pinus taeda, assembly GCA_000404065.3. Classification (NCBI taxonomy): domain Eukaryota; kingdom Viridiplantae; phylum Streptophyta; class Pinopsida; order Pinales; family Pinaceae; genus Pinus; species Pinus taeda. The sequence continues at coordinate 15,260 of APFE030836152.1, read as the reverse complement.
GTATTTGTTTTAAGGTCCTCTTATTTTGGAGTCATCTTCATTCTAGTCAATGAAGGAAGATGTTGGTGTTGAATGGGCTTATTGGTAGGATGAGGAGGTGGATAATATTATTTTTGTAATGTCCCCAACCTCCCACTGGGTGACACTACTTGCACCACCACACTTAAAGCACACAACCACTGCATGGGAGTGAAATCCCTAAACTCTGATAAAGGCTAAATTTACACATTTAATTCATAATTTAATTTGTATAGTGAAAATGCCACTTAATGATAAATTAATCATCACCTTAACTAGTAACACAAATATATCCAACACAAAATATAGTGAAATTATTATCATTTGCACAAAATCCATAGTTTTAGGTTTTTAAATAATGAATTCATAATTACAAAAAATAGCAATAGAAACAAATGTCATAAAATAATCATGACAATTTCATGATTTAACTTCGAGTTGGAGCTATAACTCCACAGGAAATGGTAAATCAAAACAACCATATTTCCACGTCAAAGGTGCTAACTCAACAACCATGTTTCTGCAAAGCTCCAAGAACCCTCCAAACCACATGAACTACCAATATGCCAACCGAGCTGTTGTAATTCCCATAAACTTTTTTTTTCTTAAGCTCCTATGAAATAATATTTGAATTAAGGATGGTGAACTAGTGGCATAAATTGTAATCAATATGGCACAAAGTTTGATTCCAGTAATAATAAGTAAACAAAAACAGGTTGGTGAGAGACATTAATGAGTATGGATTGTATTTTTATAGAAGAGTTTGATTTCAGTAATAATATGTAAACAAAAACAGGTTTATGGAGATTTTCAAGGCATGGAATCCTTGAATTTAAGATTTTAATCCATCTATAGCTTCAAATATGCAATTTAATTAATGAAATTCATATATTCTTGAAAGGGATCAAATTTCTTAAGATGTAAATCATGTTTCAACTTTTACACTTTAAAATAAATTTACATCTTAAAAGCTTTGATCCTTCTAATGCTCTATAAAATCTTTAATTGAAATAAAATTATTTTACACATTTACAATAATTATGAATTATATATTTTTTAAAATTTTATAATATTTATCTATAAAGTAAATGAGTTTATATTTTTTCCCTATACATTAGTTAATAGTACAAAACACACCTGAAAACATTAAGAGGTTTTGTTTTGCTTTTTTCCTAAGAACTGAAATATCGTCATAATTAAATTCAACATAAAATTAAATAGAATTTTAATTGCTTATCCAAGACAACCTATCATAGATTAACTAATGAACTAGTACAAAACACACCTGAAAACATTAAGAGGTTTTGTTTTGCTTTTTTCCTAAGAACTGAAATATCGTCATAATTAAATTCAACATAAAATTAAATAGAATTTTAATTGCTTATCCAAGACAACCTATCATAGATTAACTAATGAACTCATGGATAATGAAAATCTACTTTTCAAGTAGAAATCATAGTAGACCATTGAAATTTAATAGGTAAGTACCATATTTTTATTTATAGTTAAAAGTAACTGAGGAGAAATTCAGACGTAGTATATTGACCACTTCGAGTTGTTGGTGGAGATTTCAACCTTATTAAATCCCTCCACTTAGATGAGGTTTTGGTTGTCGACTCAGATTTCAACCTTATTAAATCCCTGGAAGAGAAGAAGGCGTGGGCAGGAGATCAAAAGAATCGATCCTAAGTCCCAACAATTTTCTGACCTTCTTCATCAAGTTCAAGTGGACAATCTAAATACTATCAATAGTGTGTATACGTAGGAATAACTGGAGGGGGGGGAGACAACAGGTATCTAGTCGGCTGGATTGATTTGTAATATCTGAAGACTTACGTGAACACGATCATTTCGCTAAAGCCGGTATTCTGCCAAGCATTGTCTCAGACCACTAGCGAATCGGCTTGCATATGGCTCCTCGTAATCATCCCTTTAAATTTGAAAGCCTTGGCTACAAGATCTCGACTTACGGTGTGAAGAATTGCAGGTCCAAGGATGAAATTCCATGTATACGTTCTACTTAAGCTCAATGGAATTTAAAGTCAAACTTAGAATGGAGTAGAAAGGAATTTGGTCATATCTCGAAAGAAAACGTGCGTTGGAGACCCGCATGTGAAACAACATATTATTATGGATGATGCACTAATCCCTGCATAATGGAAGAAGTAAAACTGATTAGCAAAGTAAATAAAATCTTCAAATGCATTGCTACCCTTTATAGAGATTTTCTATGGAAAGGAGCTAAGAAAAAATAAAATGGTCAATCATTGTTTGGGAAAATCTTTGTCCCCAAACTGGTTGGGGGTTTGGGATTGACAGACCCGAATATCTTGAATATTCATTGGGAGCTAAACTATAGTCGAGGTGGTTTCAGAGAAGAAATGAAATTTGGGACGAGAAATATTATCACAATATTTTTTAGTTAGAAAATTTAAGAGCTATAGAGTGTCCCTTAGGCTCCTCAATATGGAATTTAGCATGGAGCCATGCTTTATGTGAGATTAGGAATGTCCACACCACGCCACTCTCTTCTAGGAAAAAAATTCAAAATAGAAAAAAGAAACTTGGAACTAGATGCCATGGCTGGGACCATGCGGAACTGCGAGGGCTAGATGAACTTAATTTAGAGAAACATTATACTACACTCGAAGATTTATGGAAACCATAACCTAATTCTATGATTTGGAGAGGTGGAAAATGATAGAGGTTTGGCTGACGCACCCAAGCTTGACTGCCTAGCCCTCTCCTGTTCAAGGGTTAGAAAGTCATAAAATTCACATTGCTCAAGACCAAGTGTAGATATACTTAACTGAGGTTATGAAATCGTTGTAATTTCTACAACCCATTTAAATTTTTCCTTATCTTTAAGTTTTTGGAGCTTCCCTATTATCATACTATCTTTCGTTTCAAGCCATTAATGTCATGCTCGATCATGTCATCTAAATGTTCAAGTCTTCTTAAAAAACGTACGTGTCCATCTACTTGCTTTCACATGACCAATTCTTAATGTCTTCACAAGTGCACATGCAAAGATAAACTAAGTGAACTAAGTGAACTTGTGTTGCACACTCTTTGTTAGCAGTCAATGTACAGTCCATGCCAATAATGATTGTGCAGTCCTGCCAATAGTTATTGCCTAATCCTTACCCTCAATGGTTGCGCAGTCCCTGCCAACAACGATTGTACAGTTCTCACTATATATTAGTTCCCAATGATAGCAATCCTCTGCAGATAGTGATTGAGCACTCCTGCTTGACAGAGAGATTATACTTCTTCAGGTAAAAGCTGTCACATTGTGAGAGTATAGGTCTTTTATTAATCGACGGGTCGGCAAAAAAAGACGAGTAAACTCGAGTTGTTGGTCTTTACTAAAATTGCATTCATTATACACAACCACATTATATCCTTCGACGAAAGCAAATTACAGATAACACCTTTGAAAATCCAAAAGGAATTCAATATACAACCAAATTCCATCCTTGGACGAAAACAAATTACGAATTAACAGCTTTGAAAAACCAAAAAAGAAGGCGAAAATAACACATGGGCAGCGGCGCCTATTACGGACCGGGTAATCACCTGGCCATACTTTCTAAGTTACTGATTTTGGTAGAAGTCTTAGTTATTGATTTTGGTAGAAGTCGGGAGTCTATAGGGATGTTTGGGATTAAGAAAAAAGCATAAATTTGAACCCTACTAATGCTGCTATTATATTTCAAATCTCTGCATATTCATGTAAATTTTATTGCCAAAAGAGGGTACGCAAGTAATTTTCTAAGTGGATTAGCTTACTCCGTGTCCTGGTTTACTGTAGCTCCGGAATTTTCGACACTGCGCGCCAAGAAAAGACAATAATCTTATCTGAACTTCATCCGTGTTTCATACGCTACTCCTCGGTTCATGTTTGTGGATCGCTACTACCTTCTCTATATATATAGCGTGTGACTCGACTGTGCTATCCGTGCATAAAAACTAGGCGAGCTCATTTGCAATTGATTGCGCTGTGTTTGAGTAGTGTTTGTTCATTGTATTGTATTTAACTTGCGTGCTGGTCTTAGCAATGGGGGGAAGAACAATAGATATTTCGGTTTCAGTTGCAGCAACTCTAGCTTTAGGATTACTGGTTTATCTTCAAGGTGGTACTCCCCCAATTCATATCTACTCTATTTTATGAGAATTACATTAACGAGCGATGTGTATATTTTACTTATATGTCATCAATAAATATGTGTTTGCTTTTCCAGCCGCAGGAGTTGAAGCTGCAACATTTGTGATCCAGAATAAGTGTTCGTTCACTGTGTGGGCCGCGGGAATTTCCGTAGGTGGCGGTCAAGCGCTCACACAAGGCCAATCATGGAGTGTGGACGTGCCCGCAGGGACAAGTGCAGGGAGATTTTGGGGACGTACGGGCTGCTCTTTTGACGCATCTGGTAAAGGCAGCTGCAACACTGGTGACTGCGGCGGCTTGCTCAGCTGTCAAGCCGCTGGACGGCCTCCTGCAACGCTGGCTGAATATACTCTGAATGGGGCCAACGGTCGAGACACATATGACATTTCTCTCGTTGATGGATTTAATCTGCCTCTCTCCATAACTCCCTCGGACTCTAGCTGCCCAACAGTTGACTGCAGCAGCAACATAACTGCGAGCTGCCCTACAGAATTGACGGTGGTCGATGGATGCGATAGTGCTTGTGCTGCTCTGAATACTCCCCAATACTGCTGCACGGGAGACTACGCCAGCAACTGCCCTCCCACCAACTATTCCAAGTTCTTCAAGGGGCTGTGTCCACAGGCCTATAGCTATGCCAAAGACGATAATACTAGCACCTTCACTTGCCCTTCCGGTGCTAATTATAACATTGCCTTTTGCGGTTAATAAGAGATGATAATATTTATTTTCCGTACTATCATAATCATAATCATTAATAAGGGTACACTAGAATCCTCTGCAATAAAAGGGCGTGGAATTCAATTAAGATTGAATGATTACGCGTCTTCCCTGAATTTTGTAAGTGAAATTCGGATTTCCTAAATAGAGTATATCATCATATTCATAATCATAATGTTCCACGCAGTATGTCGATTCAGATTGATTCATCTTACGATGACGATAATTGATTGTAATTTTGTAATTAATGTTCCGTTCTGGCATTCGTAAATTATATGATAATTTTGGTAGTTTTAAATTTTAACATTGTTTTTAGCCTGCTAAAAATCATAAATAAACACGAAACCAAATTGCCTCAATATAATATAAAAATCTTGATTGCGTGATCTGAATGTTTTAAGTTTGGGCTTTTATAAATTTTCGGTTAATTTATTAATCTGTTAAAATTATGAAGTAGGATTTTTTTTAACATGAAATTTTATATATTAAGTTTTAAAAATTGTTTTGGAAAATTTAAAATTTTTATGAATATTTTGTTAAAAACTATTATCCTATGAGATTGATAATTTTTGAGATTTTACTTTCTCGTGGCTCTCTTCTTTTTTATTTTTTTAAATGAATATGTGGTATAAGTGTTTTTTAATGATTATTAGTTTATCATTTACTGAATTGTTAAGAATAATTTTATGTATTTATTTTAATTTGAATAGACATGATTTTTTCTTTTTATATACTTAAAATCATTTTATATATTGAACAATTTTATTTTATATATTT
>APFE030836145.1:192884-212478 GCA_000404065.3 Pinus taeda | reverse complement strand
TCTTGGCAGGGTGGTTCTTGGATTCCCCAAGCCACTAGAGTGCACAGACTCTTTTCCTTACTAGCTCTTGACCTCTCTGGTCTTAAGGGGAGGAGCCCAATGTGGTGCCTAGTTCCCGACAGATCCTCTCAGGGATGGCTCGATGCTACCTTATGTTGCAGGTCAGCTCGACTCTCTATCTCTTCTACTCTTTGCTTCACTGTTTCTTCCTTCCTCTGTCTTTGTCTTCTTCTCTCTCTGGTTCTTCCTTTCGGTGTCCTCTCTCGGTCTCCTGTTCTCTGTCTCTGTTCATGGCTTTAAAGCCAATTGATCTCACGACTATTCGATTCCCCTTCCACATTTTTCGGGTCGCCTGTTGTTTTTCACTTGGAATTCCCTGTCTTGGTGTCATGGTCATCGGTTCACAGGGAGTGGCCACTTGTCCTCTCGTGAACTGCGTCAGCTTTGCCTCGTCGGTTCGGTTTTTCATTTATGTTGTGGAATGAGTCATCAGCGATCTCAGTGGTCAAATCAGATGTCAAACTTCTCTATTTCGTGGATTAATCCCCTGTCAAATCCATTTTTTCCATCGGGTGTGATCTCAGCCGTTAGATCTGGAGCCCCCAGATTCGACGCCATTCACTCATTTCGCGCGGTTGACTTGCTCGACCGTTAGTGTGTGATGAGTGGTGGTTTTCTCTCTCCTCTGCTTGCCATATGTCGGGCGCTGAGTGGAATCGCTCGTTTTTCTCCAAATCCGCTTACCACCCAAGGGTGCCCCCGATAAATACCGCCGATTTTAGAGCGCGGGTCTCACCTCTAGCCTTTAGCGCTTTTCCCCCACGGTTTTCCCAGCTTCCATGCAACCAAGCGCTCGGGGCCTCTCCTTCTCGAGGGGTTTTGCCCAGCGATGCGCTAAGCGCTAATCACGCATCAAAAACAGACTCCTTTTCCTGATCCGGCTTCCCAGGGGCTAGTTTCGCCTCCTGCGCAGTCTCCATGGGCCTCGGTCAGCGTGCTTTGAACGAGGTCCTCGTCGTTCCATGTTGGTTGTTGGCGGGCCCCAGTATTGCAGCAATAATGCTGCAACTCCTGGGACTCCCTTCTTTAATTTTATCAACCCAGTAGTTCGTAACAAACTTGGAAGCGACGGTGCTGTATACACAAGTACCAGCTCTTGCCGCGGCTGTCACTTGGTCAGCTGGCACAAGTCCGCTAGGAGTTTAAGCCAACTTCTATGAGCTCTTAGAAGAAGCTTTTAACTGATGGATGAAAGCTAACTCAAAGAAGGCTAATCTACTTGCAGAAAGAAATTGAAAAGCTGAAAGGAAATGCAAACCCTAATTTTACCAGCTAGCCCTACTGATGCAAGAAAGAGGATGAAAGCTACTGAAAGAGATGCTATTGACTTCTAGGAAGGTAAAATGCATGTGACTAAGCTACTTCTACATTAAAATATGGAAAAAAAACATCTTTCTGTATTTTTGAGTAAGTTGTCAGAATTATCATGCATGTGCTTTAACTGGTTTTTGACTGTGCAGAGGTGGATTGGCGAAAGGAAATGCTTGTAGGAGGTTGGGAAGGTTATAAGAAGGCATAAGGGGTCCCTAGCACCCTTTCAGAGAGTTTCATAGAGTTTGGCTATCAATAAACCGCTTTTGTGAGCATCTACAGTAAGTCTGCAGGGGTTCTACAGGATGTTCTGTAATTTCTATAGGATGTTCTGAAAAGAGGATTTTGGAGGGTTGATGGAGGAAAAATGGTGGGAAAGTGGAAATGGAGGTTGGATAAGGATCTTAAGGGGTCTAGGACCTGGTGAATGAGGCTAAGGAGTGATTGGATTTGTTCAATGATGGAGGGAGCAATGATGCACAAGAATGTAGAAACTAGGGAAAAGTGAGAAAACATGGCAAATGAGAGGCAAGAATCTGAGTTAGAGGACGAAGCAGGTTGCATGGATGGGGTAAGGATAGAGGAGGAGGTATCACAGGTACTCTGCACGTTATTTCCAAAACTGATCAACAAAGGCTATGGAAACCAAAGATCTAACTACTTTAACCTAATTTGACCTAGAAACCATAATCATGGTGCACAACAGTTTATTGGCAGCAAATCACGTAAATCAACTATGGAAACCAAACAAGAATGGATCTGAGCATGTAAATCACAACTGATATCAACTTCTGCAAATGAGAATCTAACACTAATAATTGCATGATGAAGCAAAGATAGTGTTTTTGGTGGCAGCAAGGACACCTTGGTCCCAGCTCATGGTCCCATTGAGGGAGAGGTGAGATCAGAGGTGCTTGATAGCCTTTTTTTGAAGATATTCTCTGTTATTAACCTATCAAATCAATATGAACATGAAAATCCTTTTTAATCATCAAAAGAAACCTAAATAACAAAACAATATTTAAATCTAAATAGCATATTTTATTCTAAGAATGCAACAAAAAACACATAAAGGTAAACAAAGGAGGTACTGGGCACTTGGGTTGGGCCCAACCCCAAGAGCTACAATCTCCCAAGAAAGATTAGAGCTGGTGAAAAGCTAGATTCATCTTTATTGCTCAAGAAATAATAGTTACATCGAAAACTGTGTACAAGAAAAGGCTTGAAAATGTGTTGAAATGCAGAGCTAACCTACTGCCTAAAAAATGACAAAAAAAATGACTAAAATCGAACTGCCAACTAGCTAACTACTGGCTACCCAAATGATTCCCTAAGTCCTCTTATTTATACAAATTGAGGACCCCAACAGTCCTCAACTTTAGGGACTTGACTGCCAAAACTTACAGTTAACAACAACTTTACTAGCCCTTGCTCGGCTGCCCTTGTGATAATCGATGTGGTGGCCTTTGAACTTCGAGCTGCTGGTGGAGAATTCGAGGTAAGGGCTCATAAATGAAGGGGACACCTTCCTAAAAATCCTCTCCACGAATTTGGCTACAAAGTTCTCATTTAAACCTTTGATTTTGTCTCCAAATTGACCAAAAAGACTGCATAAAGCATACATTAGACTTGTTGGCATAATGACGAACCCAATTCACTCTATTAGCATAAATATAATAAAAAAAATGAAATAAACTAATGAGAATGGTGGATTAAGTCGAATTAGGAGGCTAAATGAGCCCATATAATTATCCATTTTTGGGGCTCATTAGCTGCCAACTGCCACTGTTCAGAGGTTTTTCTGATCGCTCCATGATTTTTGAATTCGAAGTTTTGTCCTGATTTGAAACAGTCATGGTTTTTTATTTTTCTTCATGGATCCAATTTGGATCAGCCGCACACCCTCAAGCGGGGGTGGACCAGAAGACAGGCTGATGTTGGGTCTCGAAATGCTTAAGGAGATGGAAGAAATGGTCAAGAAGGTACGGTCCAATTTAAAGGTAGCCCAAGACAGGCAAAATAACTTTGCTGACCGAAAGAGGAATTTTAAGGAAAATCAAGTAGGTGATCATGTGTATGTGAGAATTCGAGCTAAGAGGAGCACGTTACAGTGGAGTGGAAGCACCAAGCTAGCACCTCGGTTTTGTGGACGTTTTCAGATCTTAGCGAGAGTTGGGCCAGTGGCATACCAGCTCGCTTTGCCAAGTCATATACGAGTCCACAACGTCTTCCATGTATCGGTATTAAAAAAATATGTTTATGACCCTAAGCATGTAATCAACTGGTAGGACATACAGGTAAGAAAGTATCTCCGGTAAACCAATCAGATTGTGGCTAAGAAAAAAACTGACTTAAACTGAGAAAAAAAAAAATTCTTAAGCCCAAAAATAATAAATGTCAGAGCGGATTTCATAAAACAATATCTAGTGATCTCGACCAAAGAGATTTCAAAATCACAAACTTTTTTTAAAAGGAAAAAGGTATGAAAGAGTTACACTTATTAAAACCCAAAAAGGACGAGCATCTTTATGTTTATGGTTGATTTCTCAAATATTCAGTAATCAGATGGACATGAGGCAATTAAGTATTTGAGCCCACTCATATCAATCTGATTAAAATCCATGTAAATCTGATTACCTAATAGTTAGAGAATTAGCAAGTTCAGAAAAAGGGCCCATTTGAACAGGCAAATTAAAAGTACTAAATGTGAATAATTGGTGAATTCACTGTTACTTATTTCAACATACAAATTGTTTGTTTCTGAGAATCGAAGAAAATAAATCTGGAACAGAAAAGACAATTTACAATTGTAGAAATGGTGAGAGATGGGCTCAACAAGCAAAGCCCATCTCCTGGATGGTATCCAAACGAGGTCTCCACGATCTGCTTTTGGACATCAAGTGCTCCCTCAATGCCATCTTCAACTCCGGATCATCGCAACTCCGCAATAACTTCTCATCCATCGAACTACACCCCATCGCCGAGCAGATTGCAAGTCGAATCTGCGCTTCTCTGCCACTGCGCTGCCCTGGACACCTCCTTTCTAGCAACGATGCGCAACCTCGCCACCAAGGCCACTAAATTCTCGATCGACATGCCAGAGTCAAGGACTGATAGTAGTAGGAGAAAGTAGAGCTCGCCCACCTGGAGATCCTCGTCGGTCTGCAGCGGGCGGCAATTGAGGGCGAAGAGATCACACGAACTGCATATGAAATGGCAAGGGTAGTTTTGCAGAGCTAGTTTGACACTAACCGGTGTTGGAAACTTGTCCAACTGACGGTTCAGGTGGACGACCTTGATAGTCTAAGGACTCACCGTGTCCGTCCATCGGGAGCATGAGGCAATCGATCCCATAATTGTTGTATGCAAAAACGAGTTGCAAATTAGATGAGCGGTGAATATAGGATTGTGATAATCGAACTCTAGACAAACGTAGTGTAGACCAACTGCCTTAGAATGAAGAAAGGGCCTTAAATAAATTCGAGGTTTGGGACTTTTCTTACGACTGGAAGTTGGCCATAAAAGACAAGGACAAGAGGATGCTAAGTCAACCGTATATGTTAATCAGACGTCAGCGACAGTTAAATATTGCGTAATTTCCAAGCGTGTATTTGTTCCCACACAAGAGGATGCTGAGTCAACCGTATGTATTAATCAGACGTCATACAACAGATCATCGACAGATAAATATTACGTAATTTCCAAGAGAGTTTTTGTTCCCGACAGTGGTCCAATATCAAAACAAACACTAAGAAGGTTTGAAGTAATGGATACTTTTTTTATTTTTAATGGATATATTTTTATTATTATTATTATTAGTAATTGTACTATATATAATGTAAAGAAAATGTCGTAAAGAAGATTATAGATAAATAATTATGATGGAACGATTTTGATAATAAAATTTGGATTCAACATTAAGTTGCATTTAATTTCTTTGTAAATTGTTTACAAAGACATGTGGTTGCTTTGACTGGTTGTACATGTGAATTCATAACACTGGATATCCTGAATGAGACTAGATCTTTTCCTTTGGCAAAGACACACTTCAATCAGCTCCCACTATAGAGATTTCTGTATGGGATGGAAGTAATTCAAGGGATGACTTCCTTGTGGGAGTCTGCTTTGATCTCTTGGAGGTTCCAAGAAGAGTTCCTCCAGACAGCCCTTTATCATCTTCATGGTTTAGGTTGGAAGATGATTGTAGAGTTAAAGGTGATATTATGCTTGCAGTTCGGATGGGAACACAAGCAAATGAAACATTCCCAGAGGCTTGACAGTCTAATACAGGAGGTATGATGAATACAAGATCAAAAGTATATTTGTCCCCAAAATTATGGTATCTAAGGGTCAATGTAATTGAAGCCCATGACTTGTAGATTCCTGAAAAGATAAATTTTCCCGAGCTGAAAGTGAGGGTGCAGCTGAGTATACAGGCTTTGAGGACAAGAACTTCTAATTCTAGAACCTTGTCAAGCCCATTTTGGAATGAAGATTTGATCTTTGTGGCAGTTGAACCATTTAAGGAACAACTTGTGTTATTGGTTGAGGATTGACCTAGTATGGTGGTAACAAGGATGTGGAGGACTTAGGCCAAACCAAAATTGCACTAAATATAGTTGAAAGGAGACTAGATTACAATATGGTAAGCTCAAGGTGGTTCAATTGAGAAAAATTGAATGGAGAACCAGATGTTAAGTATCATGGAAGAATTCATCTATGCTCGTGTTTTGATGGGGGATATCCTGTAATGGAGGAGACTGCCCATATAAGTAGTGATTTACGACCAACTGCTAAAGAATTATGGAAGCCATCCATAGGTGTGCTTGAATTTGGAATTTTGGGAGCCAAAAACATGTTTCCTATGAAAACCAAAGGAGGAAGAGTTACAACATATGCCTATTGTGTAGCAAAGTATGGGTAGAAATGCGTTAGAACGAGAACAATTATAGATATATTTGACCCAAACTGGAATGAGCAATACATATGGGAATTTTATGACCCGTGCACTGTTCTAACCTTACGGGTCTTTGATAGTTGGAACATCTACATGAACAACTCAGGTAAGAAGTCTTCAACGCTCAAAGATGTTCGCATTGGAAAAGTGCAGATTCACATTTCAACACTCGAAAGAAATCAACTTTATAGAAATTCCTATCCATTGTTGGTTCTCCGGCGTTTTGGTGTGAAAAAGTTGGGAGAAATTGAACTCATTGTTCATTCCATGCTATAATGGCAAAATTAATGAAGCTCTATTTTCTGAGTTTTGTTCTCTTACGTAATATTTAATATCTAGATAATTAGTGGAATGAGTTTGCATTTCTTTCATGATGTGTAATAGCCACTAGAAGATCCTCTGTATGCATAGCTTGAAAGCATCTTCTTAGATACAGGTTCAAATGAAGTTATTCATGGTCTCGCTTATCAGTCTAAAAGGGGCAAGGTAACAAAATTTTACATGTCAAATTCCTGTGCTTGTTCCAGCCTTTGTTTAAGTCAGGAATGACCATCTCGCTACATGTTCACCAACTTGTTGCTATCATGGACACATACAGGAGGGATTCCGCTGGACCGCAACATCCTTATAAAATGAGGTTGTGCGGGTAATCACTAGGATCCTTGAGGATATCTCCTCTTAATACTTGAAATTTGTATTAAAAGCTATTATTCACTTGCACCTCATCATGTTGCAAAGGAAATGTGTAAGGAAGATCATAGATGAATAATTATGATGGAACGATTTCGATAATAAAATTCGGATTCAACAATAAGATGCTTTTAATTTCTTTCTAAACAGTCTACAAAGACATGTGGTTGCTTTGACTGGTTGTACATGTGCATATATAATCTGCTTGCGTTTGCTTGGCTTGTATTTTTGACATGTAGTTTTTATGGTTGGATTGTTTTAAATGTGTTTACAGTCAGTCGCAGGAAAGAATGCACCACACAAAATGGAATTCACATTCCAAACACTGGACTCACAACTGGTCTGTATAAGAAGAACATGAAGAGCAAGGTAGAAAATGGGAAATTTCTCGGCACATACTTCAAAATTAGTAACAAATTGTTGTTAAATCTCGTCTTTTTGTTCTTCCTCCTCCTTTGGATAATCTTCGTCATCAATGGTGTCAACATCCTTGGCTATGTTTCCTTTATTTCATTAGTTGCGACCAGTTAGATTCAAATACTCAGGATCCTCTCACAAGATGAAAAGCAAGGAGCAAGTGAAAGAGGCCTACACAGAAGAAGGAGCAAAGTGTAGCCATGATCAAAAGATAAGAAATTCATGGTGGGTGAGAGTAGGTGAAGTGAGGAAGCTTTTGGTTTATCCATTAAAATGCCTCAAGAGATCATTTTTGGGATTCATGGTGTCCTCCTCAAAGCGTGCTCAACAATCCTCTCCAGGATATCTTTCTGGATGTCACAGGGGTGTGTAAAATATAACTCGACCGGGGTCCTATGAGTCTCATTATAAAGAGTCAAATCCTGCAGAATTTAGTTATAAATATGTGAAAAAATTACTTGAAAGCAACAATTTCTGCAGGAATTAAATTCCCTTCAAGAGAATTGAGAAGAGTCTCAGTGAAATTTATTAATTCGAAATATTGATGGTTCACTAGACAATAATTTTGGATCCCAGACCATGATATAAATCACTGATTATTCACGAAGTGGTTTCCTTGTGCATTTAACCATAGATTGTGACTAGTATTAGGAACATAGTGCCCTATTATTGATACAACATGTTTCTGGTACACCCGATAACAGGTGTGTGCATACAATCAAAAAATAAGTGGTTGAAACTGACAATTTATATACTCGAAATATTAATACATAGTCTTTTAGGTTATCTGGTTTGTTAGCATTGATTATCCCCAGTAAGCTAATTTGGGTGTTATTGAGCTTTCTCAGAGAAGACTTGTGTATTTTACTTCTGGTAGGGCTTTGTTTATGGGCATTCTTTCCACTGTTTATTTCAGAGTTCATTGTATAATTTTATAGGAAAAGTTTGCAAAGATACATAGGACTAAAGAAAAATTGGGATTGGTATAGAAGAGTAATTGCAACGACTCCTGCTCTGCTAATGTCTAACCCTTTGTTTTGATGACAGAGGTAAGTGTGCCCTGTAAGAATGACAACAAGAAAAGTAATTGTGGAGGTGGCAGATGCAAAGAACCTCGTGCCAAAGGATGGAGAGGGATCAACAAGTCCACTTGTGAAGGTTGATTTTGATGGACAATGCAAGCGTACAAAGACGAAGTATAAGGACCTGAATCCTACTTAGAATGAGAAATTAGAGTTCATTGTAAGTGATCCATCAACAATGACTCACGAGGAACTGGAAATTGAGGTTTGCAATGATAAGAAAACCACTATGGGCAGATGTCGTCATTTTTTGGGAAGGGTTAAGTTTCCTGGGAAGCTCCACCAGAAAAAGAACCACGGGTTGAATCGCCTCCACCTACAGAAGATAAGACTGCTGAAACAACCATAAAGCCCCCAGAAGTAGCAAAAGTGGATCACGTAGAAACAATAGCAATGCATCATTTTGAGAGACCAACCATGGTCCAACCCTCAATCATGAATACAACATATCTCATGAAGGATTTGGGCAGTTCTTATCCAGGCCACAATGAGCGGCTTACTTATGATTTGGTTGAGAAAATGGCATATATTTTTGTAAGAATTGTCAACGCAAGAACACTTCCATCCAAAAACTCTACAGGTAATGCTCTAGTTTGAGATATATTTTCACACTATACTATAATAAAAACATTCAACTATGCATAGAGAAATATTGTATAATGGGACGGGTACTCTATTGATGATATTTAGCAAACTTTAGAAAATTAAATTCAGGCTGCAAGGAGTTTTCAACTTAATTGTAATAGGTTGTAGTGAGCGTCCAGATTAGCGATGAATTTTGATCTCCATAGGACACCAGACTCGTTATTGTAAGACAATAATTCAAATATATGAACATGGGTAAATTTGTCAAAGATGTCATGGAAGATGGAAGTTTCTAGGTTAAGTGGTTTCTCATTGTTTATTTTTTGAGAAAATAATATTCTCAGTTAATATAGTTTATGCCAAATGACTCAATCTCTTCTTCCCAAATAGTTAAAATTATAGGTATTTGTTTGGCTTAAAATTCTTTAGAGATGCAGCATTGTTCATTATGTTGGTAAGAATTGTGGCATGGTAAGGACTCCACAGGGCTAAGAAAGATGACTAATTGTTGTCCGAGTGCATTTGTTTCTTAGAATCTAGGCACAATGTGTGAGTTTCCATTCTCAAAAACACTCATTGAATAGTTTATAGTTTGGTAAGTTTAATTTTGGTTTTGAAATATTTTGTTTGTCACAGGGTATGCAGGTGATCCGTTTGTGAAAATCAGAGTGGGAGGCGAAATTGTTTGAACACGAAAATTCCATAACACTACATATCCTTAATGGGACCAGATCTTTGCCTTTGGCAAAGACACACTTCAATCAACTCTTGTTATGGAGATTTCTATATGGGATGGAAGCAATTCAAGGGATGAATTCCTTGGGAGAGTCTGCTTTGATCTCCTGGAGGTTCCAATAAGAGTTCCTCCAGACAACCCTTTGGCACCTTCATGGTTTAGATTGGAAGGTGATGGTAGAGTCAAAGGTGATATTATGCTTGCACTTTGGATGGGAACACAAGAAGACGAAACATTCCTAGGGGCTTGGTAGTTTGATACAGGAGGTATGATGAATACAAGATCAAAAGTATATTTGTCCCCACAATTATGGTATCTGAGGGTCAATGTAACTAAAACCTAAGAATTGTAAATTCCTAAAAAGATAAATTTTTTCGAGGTCAAAGTGAGGGTGCAACTGGGTATATAGGTTTTGAGGACTAGAACTTCTAATTCTATAACCTTTTCAAGCCCATTTTTGAATGAATATTTGATCTTTTTAGTAGATGAACCATTTGAGGAACAACTTCTGTTATTGGTTGAGGATCGACCTAGTAGCGGTGGTAACAAGGATGTGGAGGACTTAGGCCAAACTAGAATTTCACTAAATACAATTGAAAGGAGACTAGATTACAGTATGGTAAGCTCAAGGTGGTTCAATTGAGAAAAAGTAAATGGAGAACCAAATGTTAAGTATCATGGAAGAATTCATCTACGCTTGTGTTTTGATGGAGGATATCATGTAATGGATGAGGCTGGCCACTTAAGCAGTGATTTACGACCAACTGCTAAACAATTATGGAAACCATCTATAGGTGTGCTTGAATTTGGAATTTTTGGAGCCAAAAACATGTTACCTATGAAAACCAAAGGAAGAAGAGGTACAATAGATGCCTACTATGTAGCAAAGTATGCGCAGAAATGGGTTAGAACGAGAACAATTATTGATAGATTTGACGCAAGATGGAATGAGAAATACACATGGGAAGTTTATGACCCGTGCACTGTTATAATCTTAGGGACTTCGATAGTTAGCACATCTACATGAACAACTCAGGTAAGAAGTCTTCAACGGTCAAATATGTTCACATTGGAAATGTGTGGATTCACATTTCAACACTGGAAAGCAATAAATTTTATGGAAATTCCTATCCATTGTTGGCTCTCCAACATTCTGGTGTGAAAAAAATGGGAGAAATTGAACTCATTGTTCATTCCATGCTAAAATGGCAAAATGAATGGAGCTCTATTTTCTGAGTTTTGTTCTCTTACATAATATTTAATAGCTAGAAAATGAGTGGAATGAGTTTGCGTTTCTTTTGTAATGTTAAATAGCCACTAGAAGATGCTTTGTATGCATATCTTGAAAGAATCTTCTTAGATACAGGTTCAAATGCAGTTATGCATGGTCTCATTTATCAGTGTAAAAGGGGCAGAGTAACAAAATTTTACATGTCAAAGTCTTGTGGTTGTTCCAACCTTTGTTTAAGTCAAGAATCACCATCTTGCTACATGTTCACCAACTTGTTCCTATCATGGACACATACAAGAGGTATTCTGCTAGACCTCAAGATCCTTATAAATAATGAAGTTGTGCAGGAAATCACTAGGCTCCTGGACGATATCTCTTCTTAATACTTGAAATTTGTATTAAAAGTTATTATTCATTTGCACCACATCATGTTGTAAAGGAAACGCTAAGGAAGATCATGGATGAATAATTATGATGGAATGATTTCGATAATAAAATTCAGATTCAACATTAAGCTGCATTAAATTTCTTTGTAAATAGTCTACAAAGACATGTGGTTACTTTGACTGGTTGTAGATGTGAATATACAATCTTCTTGCGTTTGCTTGGCTTGTATTTTTGACATGTAGTGCTTATGGTTGGACTGTGTTAAATGTGTTTATAGTCAGTCATAGGAAATAATACATTGCACAAAACATAATTCTCATTCCAAACACTAGCCTCATGGCTGGTCTATATAAGAAGAACATGAAGAGCAAGGTAGAAAATGGGAAATTTCTTGGCACATACTTGAAAATTAGTAACAAATTGTTTTTAAATCTCGTCTTCTGGTTCTTCCTCCTTCTTTGGATAATCTTCATCATCAATGGTGTCAACGTCCTTGCCATTTTTCCTTTATTTCATTTTCGTGACTAGCTAGGTTCAAATACTCAGGATCCTCTCGCAAGCTGAAAAATAAGGAGCAAGTGAAAGAGGCCTAGACAGAAGAAGGAGCAAGTTGTAGCCATGATCAAAAGAAGAGAAATTCATGGCAGGTGAGAGTAGGTGAAGTGAGAAAGAAATTGGTTTATCCATTAAAAGGCCCCAGAAGATCATTTTCAGGATTCATGGTGTCACCCTCAAAGTGTGCTCAACTATGCATCATTTTGAGAGACCAACCATGGCCCGACCCTCAATCATGACTACATAATATCTCATGAAGGATTTGGGAAGTTCTTATCCAAGCCACAATGAGTGGCTTATTTGCGATTTGGTTGAGAAAACGACATATCTTTTTGTAAGAATTGTCAAGGAAAGAACACTTCCATCCAGAAATTCTATAGGTAATTCTCTATTTTTAGATTTATTTTCACACTATATTGTAATAAAATATTCAGTTATGCATAGAGAAACCTTGTATACTGGGATGGTTCCTCTATTGATGATATCGAGCAGTCTTCAGAAAATTAAATTCAGGTTGCAAGGAGTTTTCAAGCTAATTGTAATAGATTGTAGTTAGTGTCCAGATTAGCGATGAATTTTGATCTCCATAGGACACTAGACTCGTTACCGTAAGACAATATTTCAAATATAAGAACATGGGTAAATTTTCCAAAGATGTCATGGTAGTTGGAAGTTTCTAGGTTAAAGGGTTTCTCATTGTTTATTTTTCTAGAAAATAATATTGTCAATTAATACAATTTATGACGAATGATTCAAGCTTTTTTTCCCAAATAGTTGAATTATAGGTATTTGTTTGGCTTGATATTCTTTAGAGATGCAAAATTGTTCATTATGTTGGTAAGAATTGTGGCATGGTAAGGACTCCACGGGGCTATGAAAGCTAACTAAATTATTGTCCCTTCGTATTTGTTTCTTAGAATCTAGGCACAATTTGTGAGTTTCCATTCTCAAAAACAATCATTGAATAGTTCATAGTTTGGTAAGTTTAATTTTGGTTTTGAAATATTGGGTTTGTTACGGGGTATGCAGGTGATCCATTTGTGAAAATGAGAGTGGGAGGTGAAATTGTTCGAACACAAAAATTTCATAACACTGCATATCCTGAATGGGTCCAGATATTTGCCTTTGGAAAAGGCACACTTCAATCAGCTCCCGCCATGGAGATTACTGTATGGGATGGATGCAATTCAAGGGATGACTTCCTTGGGGGAGTCTACTTTGATCTCTCGGAGGTTCCAACAAGAGTTCCTTTAGACAACCCTTTGGCACCTTCATTGTTTAGATTGGAAGGTGATGGTGGAGTCAAAGGTGATATTATGCTTGCAGTTTGGATAGGAATACAGGCAGATGAAACATTCCCAGAGGCTTGGTAGTCTGATACAGGAAGCATGATGAATACAAGATCAAAAGTATATTTTTCCCCAAGATTATGGTATCTGAGGGTCAATGTAATTGAATCCCAAGACTTGTAGATTCCTGAAAAGATAAACTTTACTGATCTCGAAATGAGGGTGAAGCTGGGTATACAGGTTTTGAGGACTAGAATTTCTAATTCTAGAATCTTGTCAAGCCCATTTTGGAATGAAGATTTTATCTTTGTTACATCTGAACCATTTGAGGAATAACTTGTTTTATTGGTTGAGGATCTACCGATTAGCGGTGGTAACAAGGATGTGGAGGACTTAGGCCAAACCAGAATTGCACTAAATACAATTGAAAGGAGACTAGATTACAATATGGTAAGTTCAAGGTGGTTCAATTGAGAAAAAGTAAATGGAGAACCAGATGTTAAGTATCATGGAGGAATTCATCTACACTTGTTTTTTGATGGGAGATATCATGTAATGGATGAGGTTGCCCATTTAAGCAGTGATTTAAGGCCAATTTCTTAACAATTATGGAAACCATCTATAGGTGTGCTTGAATTGGGAATTTTGGAAGCCAAAAACATGTTACCTATGAAAACCAAAGGAGCAAGAGGTACAAAAGATGACTACTATGTAGAAAATTATGGGTAGAAATGGGTTAGAATGAGAACAATTATTCATAGATTTGACGCAAGCTAGACTGAGCAATACACATGGGAAGTTTATGACCCGTGCACTATTATGACCTTAGGGGTCTTTGATAATTGGCACATCTACATGAAAAACTTAGATAAGAAGTATTTAGTGTTGAAAGATGTTTTCATTGGAAAAGTGTGGATTCACATTTCAACACTGGAAAGCAATCAAATTTATATAAATTCCTATCCATTGTTGGTTCTCCAACGTTCTGGTGTGGAAAAAATGGGAGAAATTGAACTCGCAGTGCGTTTTTCCTGCTCTTCTTTGCTTGATGTTGTTCAGATTTACTCTCAACCATTGCTTCCTAAGATGCATTATTTTCATCCCTTGAGCCTAAGTCAGCAGGACATGTTAAGAAACACAACAATGAAGATTGTCGGATTGCAATTAGCTCGTGCAGAGCCACCTTTTAGGCAGGAAGTAGTGAAATATATGTTGGATACAAAGTCTAATATGTGGAGCAAGAGGAGAAGTGAGTCTAACTGGTTCATAATTATGAATGTTCTCTCTGAAGTTGCATCTGTTTCCAAATGGGTTGATGATATATGTCTGTGGAGGAATCCCATTACAACAATTTTAGTGCATTTCCGCTTCCTTGTCTTGGTTTGGTACCTAGAACTCATTATACCAACAATTTGCTTCTACATTTTTCTCATTGGTGCATGGCACTATACGTTTCGGCCTAGGATGCCACCACACATGGATACACAAATTTCCCATGCAAATGTCATTGATTAGGATGAACTTGATGAGGAATTTGATCCATTATAGAGCTCTGAGGCTTCTGAAATTGTTAGAACGAGATATGATTGATTAAGGATTTTGGCTGCAAGGATACAAATTGTATTGGGTGATTTTGCTACATAGGGGGAGAGAATTCAAGCTCTTCTTACATAGAGAGATCCTCGTTCTACTGGCATTGTCATTGCTATAAGTTTCATGATCTCTTGTATGTTGTACAATGTTCATTTAACCATATATTGTGACTAGTATTAAGAGCATAGTGCCCTGTTATTGATACAACATATTTCTGGTACACTCGATAACAGGTGTGTGCCTATAATCAACAAATAAGTGGTTGAAACTGAAAATTTATATACTTGAATTATTAATCAAGAGAATTCTACAGGAACCATGTGACTGTTATTGAGGTTTTATTTGACAAATTACCAGTAAAGGAAATAAACCCCAATTGCCTCCAAGACTGTGAAGCAGATAGGAAAATCCTGGGAAGATGCCGCCTCTAACCATGGAAAGGAAAACCATGTTAATGCAAAACTTGTACTTGAGAACGAATGATGGACTAGAGAATCAGTCACTGAGTGGATGTGACATCAAGGTAGTCACAAATAACCTAGAATCCGTAGAGGAAGAGGTTGTTGGAGTTGTGACAAGCTTACTGTTGACAGATGGAGTTGCAGAGTGAAACCCTCCCATCACAAATGTTTGGAATGAGAGATTGAAGTGAGGGTTAGGTTGAACGGTTTCGAAAGACACCACAGACAACCAATGTGAGGCTCCTAAATAAAAGGAAGAGGCTCCTATCGAATTGTAATTGAAAATCCTTGTATTTTTCAATCTGACGGTAGAGGTTATTTGAATTGTTTAACATCAAAATCAAAGTCTCACAACATCACAGGTGACATGGGAGGAACTTCTTTTCAAAGGGGAACACCTTACGACGTAATTATCTAATTTTATGGTCATAGTCAAGCGAGACACCACATTGGTGTATGAGACCCCCTTCTTGTGAGGCAAGGAACATTTGTACATATAGAAATATTTTAAATACATTTTATATTCTAAATTTGTGTTTTTTTTTTTAAGGTTTATATTTTTTATTAACCGTTTTAAATTTGAATTAAATAAATCTAATACTTTAATTTAAACCAAAATTTTCATTTAAGAATATTTTAGAATTTTACAAATATTAAATCTATTAATTTATTCAAAATTATATTTTAAACAACACAAATTACAATCTCACAAAACTCAAGTCACCAAAAAATAATTCATCTTATAATAAATAAAATAAATTCTATAACAATTTAATATTACAAATTCTTATTTTTGTTAACTACTTTAATTCTAGTACAGAATCTATTTATTTAATATTTTATTCTTATTCATTCAATTAATCTATCCATTTATTTAATGAATATGAAATTGTATTTAATAAATATAAAAGTGTAAAAATGAGTCTACATCATATTCATGATCTTCCCATTGGATTTTCTCATGGAGTCATCTAATGAGGCGGAGGAATTGCCCGAACGGCCAAAAGTGGCCGGAATTCGGGCAAAAAAAATTCAAAAAATCTTGTGGAGGTAGTGTTTGAGTCGTGTTTTTGAAGGTGGAAATGGATTCAACACCATCAAAAACGTCTAGAACACTTAAAATTTTGAAGTTTAACAACTATAACTTGGATTTACAAAAATCCTTGCCGGATTTTCTCTAAATATAATCATAATTTCTATAACTTTCCGGGCAACTCCTCTGCCTCGTTAGACTACTCATTTTTTTCGCATTTACTCTTAACAAATACGGAATTATTTATCCAAGAGAACGACCATGTTTTTCTTATCCATAACTGGATATTGAAGCCACTTTAAACTGCAACATCTTCTTAGCTTTTCAATTTTCTTAATGACCCCGGATCAGATAAGGAATTGTTTTTATTAGAGAAACATTTTTATTAGTCTGCCGCTTTAAACTCCGACATCTTCTTAACTTTCTGATTTTCTTAATGACACCGAATCAAATAAGGAATCTTTTTTATTATAGAAACATTTTTATTAGTCCAGGATCCTAGCAATCACCGTTAACCGGATTGCAAATTCTCCTAACCTACCTATGTGGATGTTTGGTCACACCTCTTCTTTCTGTAGGTAGAGATTGATGTTGACATTGGGTTGTGGTCGCAAAACTTTTCAACAAGTTCAATTGGTAATTAGGGTTGGAACTGGAGTAGTCTACCCAGGCAGAGGAATTGCCCAGTTTCCGTCGCCGCCCAGAAAAACCTCTGACTCCGGCCGCCGGCAATTCCTCCGCCACCCTCCACGAGCTCTGCCCAGCTCCACCACCCTCTGCATTAATTTCGATGCCTGATAGGTTCTTGACATACATTCCGATTTCTATCGCGTCTTGCTGCATGGGAAGTTAATTCATCCAGGAATCTGAATTTTTGGAAATAACCTGCGGGCTGCTCCCTCACCAATTCGACCCGACATCCCCTGCAACTCACCAGCTAACCAGGTAACCAAAAACGTTCTGGAAAACTCACTCCGCTTTCTAAGCTATGCTTTCGATGCTCCAGGGATCAATTGCGTGCTCAGCATTTGGGGTTTGTTGGTGATTGCTACTGGGATCGAATTCAGAGAGTGGCCTCGTTTGCTGAGATTTGTTGTGTCCTTGGATAAAAAGGTCAGACATCCCCTGCAGCTCACCAGGTAACCAGGTAACCAGAAACATTCTGGAAAACTCACTCTGCTTTCTAAGCTATTCTTTCTACACTCTAGGGATTAGTTGCATGCTCAACGTTTGGGGTTTGTTGGTGATTGCTGTTGGGATCGAATTCAAAGAGTGGCCTCGTTTGCTGAGATTTGTTCAGAGGAGGTTCCTAGAATTGGCAACAGTGGAGCATTGTCTGCAACTCTATAAACTCCATTCCCACATGGCAGGTAGAGAAAGACTTGTACCAGAATGATCCCAGGCCAGATACAGTTCCAATGAGGAGGAATCTAGTTTGGGGTGTCATCGAAGCCCAACAACCAAAAGCCAGTTTTCTGATCACTGACAACTGCACCAGAAGCAACACATAGTATGTCTAGGCACTCTCTAATCAAATTAACTGAGGTTTGTTGGTGTGAACAAATATTATAGACCATGGGTTGTTGATGGTCCCATGAGATGTTTGCATTTTGCCTAAGGAGGACGGTGGCTTGTGGCTAATTGATGTGGTGGTTCAGGGAAATCCTACAAGATTTTGGCAACAAAATGATTGTGATGTGCTTGGAAGGTTCAGCCACTTGGCAGATTTGATTGATATTATCTCTTCTCCACACCTTTTCCAATTTAGAGGTTCTTCTATGTTAAAAAGCATCTGGTCCACTTGGAAATGTGTTTCCAAATGTGTGTATTGGATTTATACCGGCACTGGATGCCATTGGGAATTGGTGATACAACCAAGCAGGTGTTGGAAGGGTCATGGCTAATGCTTTCTGGAGATTCCTCAGTATCAAGCTAGCAGGCTAAGCAGGCAGGGCATCTTATTTTGGAAGGACTTGCAGGATTCATATTCCAGATCATGGTTTGATTGGAGGGTGCTAGCTCTTGAGAAAGCTCTCCTTTCTTCAGATAGATTGACTATCTGAATCTCCAAAAGATGATCCCCTAGGAGGATTTGTTTAGGATCAACGTTCAGATGCCCTGTTTACAAAGAGTGGCACTGATCCTTTTGTAAGCAGCTACCGAACTGCGGTAAGAAGTAGCTGTACTTCTTGCTTCATCAGAAACAACCTATGGCACCAGTCTTAAATGGTAGATGGACCTCCTCATATTCAGAGACCAAGTGAATTCATGGATTACATAGTCTGTCCTGTTTGATTAAAAAATGTGAAGATGGGTTTACATGCAGCAACATGATGACAAAGATGACGATAAGCCATGTATGCATCTTTCGGAACATCTAATTTTAAGGAATAAAAACTGTCATTTTTTTAGAATTTGCAAACAACAAAAATAGTCATGTTTTTTTCTATGTAGTGTGCAAACAACTGATGAAATCCCTGGAATTGGATTCCCATTTTCTGGTGGGCATTGATAAGTTGTTGCAGTCCAAGCTTTGTGTTACCTCTATTTTTCTACATGGACTGTGATTATGAATATTGTGCCTAAGTGCTATGTCATGTGGACCTTATAAAGGGTCAACTCAATGTATTCTAAATGTCGTTTTAGTAAAGTTATGTAACCATGTAAAGTTTCCTACAGCAAGCTCAAGGCCAAGGCCCCATTAGTGAATATGAATAGCTTGGGAATATCTTTGCTTTCATGAGTTGACGGGGCATAGAGGTCAAAATAAAATGTGCAAGCAGATTCAAGGTGATCACGGTTCTGGGTTTAGGAGCTTTATTGGAACTGTTGTTTGAAAGGAGGTAATGGAGAAGCAAACAATGAGGTTCATTGTTAATGGCGTTAATAATATAAACATTATGTATTAAGTGAGCATGATTATAATAACATGACAATATAGTTAATTATTGATTAGGTTAGTGAGGTGGTTAGACCACCTTAACTGTCTCGGGGTACTTTAAACTTGTGACAGCTGAGAACCTACCTGATTGTAACAAATTTGAGATAATGAACTCCTTTTCCTTGATTGTGCAGTTAGCTTGACTGTGTTTCTCTTGAAAATCTTTCAAGGCTTCCTCAGTGTCATCAAGCTTTTTCTGTGAAAGAAAAATAGGAAGTGTTCTAAGTCAACAGAGTAACACAAAAACACCTGAAAAGTGCACAGAA